>MJUT01053691.1:46286-68855 GCA_002080005.1 Gigantidas platifrons
ATGAAGGTATTGTGCCACACAACCGATACTCTATGTATTATTGTCCAGACGAGTGGCACTCCTCGACACACCGTCTTTATGAAGGTATTGTGCCACACAACCGATACTCTATGTATTATTGTGCACACGAGTGGCACTCCTCAACACGCCGTCTTTATGAAGGTAGTGTGCCACACGACTGATAAACTAAGTGATATTGTCAAGATGAGTGACACTCCTCAACACGCCGTCTTTATGAAGGTATTGTGCCACACAACAGGTTATACTATGTGTTATTGACAAGACGAGTGGCACTCATTACACAGCCGATAATCTATGTATTATTTATACACCAAGTTTCCTTGGAATTTTTATATAATTTAAAAGAATTAAACTATTAATACCCTTAGTCCTCTCGCCTAGATTTCACACCCAGACTAATATTAGAAACCTGGATCTAGGCTTCCATATGTTCTACTATCTTTTAAGTGAATTTCTTACAAAAAGGAGAATTCTATATTAATGTCGATATGTACTGTTAAATTTATATAAGGGCCCGGGTGGCTCAATGAGTTAGGTAGATGGATTACCTAACTACTCATACAAGCCTATCACCAATATGGTGTGGGTTCTACTATCTTTTAAGTGAATTCCTTACAAAAAGGCGAATTCTATATTAATGTCGTTATGTACTTCTAACTTTAAAATCCTCCAATAAAATATATCTATTATTTATTACGGGTTTCAATCTTTACCTTTTATTCTAAATATTCCTTGTGCTCATAAACTATAATCTATTATCTATTATCTACAATGATACACACCCTATTGAATAGAATTAAAGGTTTGAAATTGTTTTATGTCTAAGTATAATGTAAAACAAATGATATTTCAATAGTCAATGTCAGTTCATATATTTAAACCTTATTTGATCAGATCTACAATGTTATTGGTAAGGGATTGTCGCAAAATGTGACAGTTTTTTTCAAACGAAGTTAGTTTCGTTTGGTAGGTGGGTGGTATTCAGCTGTCACGTTTGGAAAAAACCAAAATCGCACATTGAGATTTGTCAATAAATCTTTAAAAATGCACTTAAAAAACGGCCTAAAATTGAATGGAACATCCATTTAATTTCTTTCGAGTCTGTATATTGTACTGTTTCTGTAGTTCAAATTCAATAATTAATGGGTGTATATGTACACAGCTCTGGTTTCCTGTTTGCGGTACAACTAAATAAAATACGCAACGAAAAAGCAACGGTCTTCTTTTGCAAATTAAAAAAAAATGTTTTCGATTCTTGGAACATTTTAAAGTGGTCCAGATCTTTGCATTTATTATAAGAATGCACATTACAGAGATGTCCATTTTAATCTATAAATATAATTTTATTGGTACAGTATCCTTGTTGAATTATATGTACACTTAGATGAAATCGGGGTCGTAGCTATATAATCCGATAGTCCGACAGTCCATACGAAAAACAGTATATATAGGCCATTTAAGGACAAGGAGATGAACCTCTGTACGCACCCCAGGTAGATAAAAAGCTATAGAGTTATTCTGAAATGTACGATAGGATCTTTGTAATAAAAGAAAACTACCTACAATATATTCAGAAAAGCGCAGGAAAACGGAACCACTTCCTGTCAGACATGCCCACTCAGAACAATACAAATAGCCCATGTACGCCCTTCTTCTTCCAAAACTATAGCAACTCGAATACCAACAAAATCACCAAAGTTTAGATTACGAAACGTACCAGGAATTCCCGCCGTTAACTTCCGTTGAATCAGTTCTGGTAACGTCACAATACATCCCTGAAAAATGGGGGGGGGGGGAGTACCATGACACAGTTGTTTATTTTGTCATATTCCGATGCTGTTTCTTTCCGTGATATAAGGAGTCACTTAGGGACAATTCCTTCAATCGTAACTTTTTATATATGCGCTTGCCGTTGAAGGCGACAATAGCAGGGTCACCCGTCGGAATCCCGGGGTATAAAAATAGGACCAACTTGTCGTCGGAAGAGACAGAAAAACAAGTTCCCGTGTTATGTCGTTGCCCATGTTGACCCATCCCAGAGTCCCCTCTTTCTGATTTATTGCTTACAAAAATTTTCTCATCCTGAATATGACTGAAATATTGCTTGCTGGACCTTAATCAATCAATCAATCATTCAATCAAACAATCAATCAATCAATCAATCAATCACATTATTGTAGATACGATAACGTAACCCTCATTCCACTTGTGCTCCATTTAGGGTTACGAATCGGCCCCATTCAACGTATGGGAGCAGCACCCGGAGTGATTCATACCGGGCGGATTTTTGTCCTAATTCCGTTATAAGTGGTTGGAAAAATTAACGGGGGTGAAAGATAAATATATTTAGGTAAACCTTGAGGTGTTAAGTAAACGCTGCATCAATCCATGGTAGACTTATATCCATCTGAAAATTTAAATGCATGAAATCTTCTTTCTGTCCGACATTTTGTTTGCAAGTTGCTATTTCACATGCACTTGCCTCGTTTTGGAAATATCCTTATTTGGATGATTGCCGTATATATGGACGTCTAGAATTTCGTAAGGGGAAAATCAGTTAAAATGTGTTCTCTAAATTAATCAAAATGTGCTCAAAACTGTTTTGTTAATTACTGAGACGTTAGTGTTATCATCTGAAAATGGAATTAAAAAAAAATGGATCTAAATGCATTTTATGAACTGTGCAATATTATCAATCGAGATATGTGAGTAGCCATTCTTTACTTTGTTTAATTGAATTCAACTCACCTGTGTGGATATACAAGTACAAAATGTACTATGTATACATGTATCGTATAATAGGACTATATACTAGTAAACTATAAATGACATTAAATAACATCATCTCAGTAACTACTATAGTATAGTATAGTATAATATAAGTATATGAGAAGAGCTATTAGAATGGGAAAAAATCATCAGGAAAAAAAATGGTGGCCGAACAAATGGTAGGAATAGAAGCAATAAACAACAGAAAACTGAATTTTCGGCCCTTACGTCTGAACAACGCAAACGCTTCCTCTCCAGTGAAACATCTGACATTGGCGAAGAAGCCGAGGTACTTCTAGATGCAGTTCTAGGCGCACTTAGTAGCAATGAGACAATAGACCGTTTCGTATCTGCAGTAGTCGGTATACTCGAAATAAAAGCAAAATTAATAGAACACCTTGTTCCTTCCCTAGAAAATCAAATAGCTGAAGTTATACAGCCTTTAAAACAAGACATAGTACATCTCGAAGACAAACTTACTGAAACTGACATGAGAACGGACGATCTTGAGCAGTATGGCAGGCGGCATAGCTTAAGGATTTCTGGCGTACCGGAATCGGATAAAGAACATACTGATATGCTCATTTGTGAATTTCTACAGAATGAACTAAATATTGAAATAAACTTGGGAAATATTGATCGTTCGCATCGGGTAGGTCAGAAAAAACCCAACTTAAATAGGCCTATAGCTGTACAGTTTATCAATTACCGCCTCAAAGAACACGTATACGCTAGTCGAATGTACCTTAAAAGGAGTTATTATATTAACGAATCATTATCCAAAGGAAGATCAAGTTTATTCTATAAGGCTAGACAACTGAAGAAACAAAAGTTAATCCTTGATACGTGGACAAGAGATGGTAACATTTTTGTAAAAACCCAAGATAGTACCGTTAAAGTATGTACACGGGAAAGTCAATTGCCGATCACATTTGCTCCAAACCTTTCGGTTCCTAAACCATTCAAAACTGGACAGAAACCAAAACCAAACGAACAAGAACCAGCTCACAAGTCCAGGAATAACGCCGTAATTGTAACAGAAGTCCAGGTTCATTCCAATCTTGAACCTTGTACAGCAAAAAACGGGCCGGGTGAAGAAATTTAACTCCTTTCGTCTACAGTAATTAATGCGTCGGACAAAGTAAAAAAAAACAAAAAAACAAACAAAATGATACCATGATTAACTTAATTTTTTTGTAAATGTTTACTTTTTAGGGAAATTTCAATTGATACTGTTTACTTCTGTGTTACTTTAAACAAATTTACAGTGACTCGGTATATTAATAATATTAGTATATAAGAAACTTGTTTGTCATATTAAATGTTGACCGTTTTCAAGGAAATTCCAATTTATACTGGTTACTCCTGTGCTATTTTAAACAAATTTACACTCTATATTAGTATTACCGGAGAGACATCAAACCAGTCAAATATAATCAATGGGCAAAGTTGGAATTTAATATTCTATAAATAGAAACTATATGGAGTACCATTATATAATTGGTTTTCCCTTTATCTATCATTTATCTTTATGCATGTGTATTAATTTTTTTATGTCTTGTGTATTTCTTTGTTTGTATTCTCAATTCTTCAGAATACTTTTTTGTTCGTTATTTATCATTTCAAACTAATTGTGATTTTTTGAGTCATGTGATATATGCAATATACTTGGTCAAGGTCATGTCAGTATTATTATTAGCACAAGATGGCCACCCCAAGTGCAACGAAGTTCTAATGTTTATTTCAGACACCAATGACTAGTTCTCTCAATAACAGATAATACAAAGGATCGACCATCGAATATAATGAACAAAATGCTGTAAAATATGATAAAACAAAAATTAGAAATCTCTTTTATTATAAAAATAACTCGCACTATAAACAAACTGTGTAGTGGTTCGTGGGGTGATGGGTGCCGGGGAATCCGAAGGGTACCCATCATGCAACACAACGATATACAGATACGCCATTGAAAACCACGCCAAACAGATACTCAGCTAAAAGGATACTCAACAGAGTACTTGGAGCGGAATAACAGATTGGTAAATAGTGCCAATTTGTTACATTGGCGCTGCGACTAAAACGAATTTGTTAAGGGGAAAATTATGGGGAAATTGTTTGTAAAAGCGGTTTCTTGGTAAAACCGCAACTCCGCCATTTTGGATTTCTGACTGCGCAGCAGGTCTTGGCCCTATAAGGGGAAACTGTCCTGGGTTAACGCTTGGGGGATCCAAGGTTGATTTAAAAGGAAGTTTCAGGGTAAAAGGAAAGTGCGCAAGTAGGGTTGCCAGTCAGGGTTCAGAAGGTTTAATCATTTTGTTTTTGTATTTTTCACCCGTGGCATGGGGGAAGACTCCCTGCCAAACCACGTGTGAACCCCAATCCCTAATTCGCCCACCGGAAGCAGCCCATTTCGAGAGCCATCTTGAAACAGTGAGCTGCTTCACTAAGACCTCGTAAGTTTCCTGTGTTTATTTAAATATTTTTCACTGGGAAAAATAATTTCAAAATATTGTTTAATTAAGGGGGGGGGGGAGATTTAAAAAAACAAAATAGGCGGCCCAGTGTAAAAATCTGGTCCGTTTTAAAAAATATTGCAAACACGCATACACAATCCAACTTAACACGTGTTGTTTGTTTTTCGTGTTTTGAAAGATGTCGCGAGTTTTTATCAACTTCTGTCCCATCGAGGAGCTGATGACACTCCCGGGAGTGGGGACTAAGGTAGCCGAAAAAAATCCTGGACATGAGGGAGGCGAATGGGAATTTGATATTGGATGATTTACGGCATGTGCCGTATCTCAAGTTGACCCCACAGCTATTAAGAGGTTTGGATTTTCCCCGTTGTAGGAGGGGGAGAGGTCAGATAACAGGAGATAATCCCTAGATGATAGGCATAAGGAGAGGGTCAGGAGTGTGGAAGGGGCAGGTCCAGGTCACCCACAGGGATTGTAGAAGGATTGGGGACAACAAGCCCGGGGCCCACCAACAACAGAACAGCCCTATCAGATTAAGCAGGAAGGAGAGTGGTGGCAAAGAACACAGTCACCCAACAGATTAGAGGACGACTACGGCGAGCTGGATTCAGCTTTTATGGAGAAACATGCTCCAGATGGTGAGGACCGGGGATATTTTGAGGGTCTTGGGGGGAAATCCGGGTGAATCAGCTCCGGGACAATCAAGGTCGCCATCAGTGAGAAGAGCGCATCGCGATGATTTTGATTTCGGGCCGCGAGGAAAGGGAACGGGCAAATATGCATGATCCCCAAAATAGGACCGCATGTAGGGGGTATGCATCCCCCAGGGGACAAGATCTCCTTCATCGCAGGGCCCCATCTAGGCAGAGAGGGAATGAGACGCATGACTATAGTAGAGACATGCACGGACCGGGCATGCAGGCCCGTACCCCGACCTATAGGGAGCACTATGGGCAGGATAGGGGGTCGACAGTCCCCTCCGAGGACCACCGGAGGGGAGTGGATTAGAGACCAAAGTACCCCCCTAACTAGGGAGAGTAGGGATAGAGCAAGGTATACCCCGGGAGGAGAGAGGGATACCCCTAGTGGCCTCAGCAGAAGAGAGGAGGGAGAAAGGGGACAAGCACGTCCGAGAGGGGGAGACTTTCAGGGCCCAAGGGGAGAAATCCATATACCCTCTGATATCAGAGAGTGGGTGTAGGCCCAAGTACACCACGGGTAGAGAACCCGACACCCCGAGAGGTTACGGCAGGAGGGAAGAGTTTGAGGGGGAAAGGGCAGAGAGGGGGAGGGACAAACGTGTAAATTTGCCTAAATCCCTAAAGTTCGACAGGAAGTCCAACTGGAAGGCGTTCTATGCCAAGTTCTCCGGGTATGCAGAGGTCAACGAGTGGTCAGAAGGGGAATGTAGGGACCAGTTGTGCTGATGCCTTGATGGGAAGGCCAGCGAATACTATGCCCTGATGGTCGAAAGGAATCACGACATGGCCTATAGGGACCTAATAGGTAAATTAGAAAAACCGTTTGGGTTTAGGGATCTCCCAGAGACTGCACAGGTACAATTCAGTAATGCACATCAGACTCAGGAGGAGCTCCTAGAGGACTGGGCGGACCGGGTGTTGTCATTGGCCACTAGGGCTTTCCGTGAGTTGCCCGAGACCCACATGTACCAACAAGCGGTAGTGAGGTTTTGTCAGGGGGCCGCCGATAAGGAAGCCGGAAGTTATGCCTCTAACATCCGGCCCTCCACCATGGATGATGCTATTGATAAGATGCGATGGCTTCAGCACAATCATCAGGCTATTTATGGGCGCCCTGCTCGCAAAGAGGTAAAGCAGCAAGTGTCCCCAGGGCACTACAATGGGAGGGTAGATAGTGGGGAAGCTAAGGTCTGTGTTGTGGGGGCCAACAGGGGAGAGGAGTCAAGTTTGAGGAGAGAGGTGGGGGAGATAAAGTTCAATCTTGCCGCACTCTCTGCTCAAATGGGGGAATCATGGAGGAGTTAAAGAGAAGTCGTTCTAGTGGGTATCGGACTCCACCCCGGAGCCCTTCCCCCAAAAGGGACGATAAGCAGGGATGTTACCACTGTGGAGAAATGGGACATTTCAACAGGGAGTGCCCAAAATACTTGGGGTCACCCAGGGTGGAAAAAAATTGTCTTTCCAGGACAATAAGGGGGCTTTAAGCTACAAAGGGGCAACTCACGAGGCCTGAGCCCGCCCCGTAGTAGCAATGAAGAAGGTCTCGAGGAATCAGTGGCCAGCAAAGTGGCAACTGGAGTAGTGGCACCTCCCATCTTGAAGGGAGGAGGGGAAAAGGAACCAAGGGACAGCCCCCTTGGGGAACGGGGACGTGGGAAAGCCCACCAACTAAAGACCCTCCGGGTACTATGAAGCCGGAGAAAAAAAGGCGGAGATCAGAACCCTGAGATTCATCCAGACACAGGGGTGAAGGTTTCAAAGGTGACCAGCTTGGAAAGGCTCAGCTGGGGGGTCGGTTTGTCAAGTGGAGAGTCTGTAGAGGAGGGGNATGAGCCGGCCCAGGGACAAGAGGAGACACCAGGTAATGTGCCAGAGTCAGACGAGATCGAGGAGGGGGAAGATGGGGCTGTGACAGTGCTCAAATTGTCCAATGGGGTGATGTTTACAATCCCAATTGAAGTACAGGGCATGCGGCTACAAGCTGTAGTGGATACAGCCGCACAAGTGACCCTGGTGTCGGAAGAGTTTTACAAATCCCTGGACCTAGCCCCGCCGATCCATAAAGAGGTAGTCATGAATACGGCGGGAAAGGGAATGCAGATGAATGGGTTTATTGCGGGCCCTTTCCAAGTAGTTCTGGGAACACATCAGTTCTCAGTAGACATTTATGTGGCCCCAATAGAGGAGGAAATGTTATTAGGCTTAGACTTTCTAGCCAACCTATTCGAAAAGTCGAGAGGGGAACTGGACGGCTAGGAACAAGGGCGTCTTCGAGAGCTGTTATGTGAGTTCGAAGATGTGTTTGCCAAAAACGAGTTCGACTTTGGGAAATTTGATGCCATTACTCATGGCGTTGACACGGGAAGCAGCCGCCCAGTAAAGCAGAGGATGAGACGTACACTCTTGGGGTTGCGGGGGGAGGAGGAGGCCCAATTAAAGAAAATGCTGGGGGCGGGGATGATCCAACCATCGGTGTCTGAGTGGGCATCGGCTCCGGTCCTCATCCGGAAACGGTGTGGGTCTGTGCGGTGGTATGTGGACTACCGGGCCTTAAACGCTCTGACCACGAGGGATGTGTTCCCCTGCCATTAGTGGAAGAGTGTCTGGAAACTTTAGCAGGGAATATATGGTACTCCAAGCTAGACGCCAACTCGGCGTATTGGCAGGTGAAAATCAAACCAGAGGACCGGCCCAAAACCGCATTCATTACCAAATACGGGTTGTTTGAGTTGGCTAGAATGGCCTTTGGCCCACAACGTATGCGAGAGTGATCAATCTGGTGCTAAGGGGTTTGAATTGGAAAGTGGTTCTGGCCTTTTTAAACGATATTTTAGTCCTGGGAAAGGATTTCGAGGGACACCTGGCCAACCTGATGGCCGTTTTAATGAGGTTTAGGGAGTACGGACTCAAACTGAAACCGAAAAAATGCGAGTTGTTTCAGAAGGAAGTAGAGTTCCTGGGTAGAGTAGTGGGACCCAGGGGAATGCACATAGGGCCAGGATATGTCAAGGACATAGGGGAATGGCCGTGACCCTGTAACACCAAGGAGATGGAGACGTTTTAGGGGTTCACCAATTACCACCGGGCCTTCATTAGAGAATACACCCAGTTGGCAATCCCCTTACAGGCCCTGACAGGGAAACGAGTATACCGATGGGGGGAGGAGCAAGAGAGGGCGTTTATGGCGCTGAGGCAAGCAATGGTCAGGGCTCCGGTCCTCGCTCTACCCAATGCCACCGATCCGTTTGTGCTGGACATGGACGCCTCCGATAGATCAGTGGGGGCCGAACGTATTCAGGTTCAGGGGAAAGAAGAAAGAGCAGTTACATACGCGAGTCTTACATTGACTCCGGAGCAACAAAAATACTGTACCACCCGCAAAGAACTACTGGCGATAAGCAGGTTCTCCCGACAGTTTAGACACTACCTGTTGGGAAGACATTTCACGGTCAGGACAGACCACAACAGTCTGACCTGACTGATGAACTTCAAGGAACCGCAGGGGCAACTGGCAAGATAGCTCGAGGAATTGAGGCAATTTGATATGGAAATCCAGCATCGGCCATGGAAAAAACATGCTAATGCGGACGCCTTGTCCAGAATCCCAGGGGGGACCTGTTCAGAATTCAGTCTAAGGGTCAAGTTGCAGGACTTTCCCTGTGGGGGGTGTCCTTACTGTACTCGGGCACAGTCAAACTGTCAGGTTTTGACAACGAGGTGGATGACGTGGTTCCCCTGGCACAAAAGCCTCGGGATCAACCCGTTAGTAGGGGTCAGGACCGGGCAGTGGAAGAGAAGTGCCCGCGGGTGGCTGAGGTATGGGTCTCTACAGGGGGAGTGGGCACGAGGCTCCGCGAGGAAAGGGTGAAGGAAGTCAAAGTGGTTCAGGAGGCGGCAGGGATAGCCCTCAGGGGCCCAGGTGAGGACGAGATGACGGCACAGCAGAAAGTAGACCCTGAACTAGCATGGGTGATCCAGTGGAGGGAAACAGGAGAGGAGCCAACTGAGGGAGAGTTCCTCCTGGGGGACCCTAGAAGTAAATATTACTGGATCAACAGGGAAGTGTTTGTCCTGGAAGGAGGGAGTTTGTGGAGGAAGGGGGGAGAGGGGAAGCCAGCAAGGAGGGTGGTCCCCAAGAAGTTGAGGGAGCAAATCATGAAGTTGTGCCACGACCCCCCATTGGCCGGACATCAGGGTATCGAAAGGACAGTCGAGAAGGTGAAAGTTAGATATTATTGGAGGGGGACAAGCACTGATGTCGCTGCTTATGTAAAGGGGTGTAGGGAATGTAACCAGAATAAGAAAGCAACAGTCACAGCCAGGCACCCAATGTTGTCATATCATGCGGGGGCACCAATGGAGAAGGTACATTTAGACTTTATTGGGCCCCTTCCTCGGGCAGAGCAGGGGAATGAGCACATATTAATGATGGTAGATCAATTTACCAAGTGGGTCGAGTGTATCCCTCTGCCTTCCCAGAGTGCGGAAGGAACGGCTCGGGCCGTGGTAAATCAGTTCTTCTCCCGGTTCGGGTGCCCATTCCAAGTGTTCACGGACCAAGGGCGAAACTTCGAGTCCGCATTGTTTAGGGCAATGTGTGACCTGCTCCATGTCCATAAGTCAAGAACGACCCCTTACCGTCCGTAATGTACACTGATGGCGACGGTGCGTTGTTTCATAGGCAAGAATCAGCGTACATGAGACCAATACCCCCCGCAGCTCGCGGATGCATTAAGAGCCTCGGTTAAAAGAAGCACTGGATATACCCCCAACCAGATTATGCTGGGGAGGGAGATTAGCTTGCCTGCGGAACTGATGTTCGGTGGACCGGAGCGGGCTGGGCCGCTGGACGGAGATCGATACGTAGGGGAGTTACAAACGTCCATTGAAGGGGCTCACCGGGTGGCCAGAGAAAATCTAAAGCTGGCTCAGAAAAGATTGAAGCGAGATTACGACGAGTAAGGGTGTTAAAGCCGGCAGATCTGGTGTACCAATTAGGCACCGCTACTATCAAAGGGAAGAGTAGAAAATTGAAGCCCCTCATGGAAAGGGCCAGGGGTGGTGATAGAGAAGCTGACCCCTTATCTGTACCGAATTAAGTTGAGGCGGGCGATACTCACCGCCAACCATGATAGATTGAAATTGTGTCTGGACAGGGAGGTCCCTGTTTGGTCCCAGAGGTTGAGTCAACAAATCTTATCCGTGGCAGGAATTGGGGAAAGGGAAGACTAAGGGGTTGCTAGTGGGAAACTGTACTGTGTGTGTCGGAAGCCGTACACAGGGGAGTTTATGATCAGGTGCGAAGAATGTACTGACTGGTATCATGGTAAATGTGCCAAGGTGACCCCGGAGGAGGCGGAAACGATGGGGGATTTTGTGTGCTCGGGGTGTCAGAGGCATCCCCTGGAGGTCGTTTAGGTGCAGAGGGGGAGACGGGTGGCACCGAAACAGGTGGTGGGGTGAAGGGGGAGATGGGGAAGTCAAGTGGGGTCGGTAGTATTAGGGCTCTGACTTGCCGGGCGCGGGATGGCTAGATCATTGGCCCCCCTGTGCCCGGTGGATTATATTTTTTGTTGCAGATGTCGCAGGAGGATATAACCCAGGAATTGGTGGAGACGCTGTCTCTAAGAGATAGTGACAGCGAGATGTTTTTTAACTGCGGAGGGGGCCTCGTCCGACGATGGGACAGGCCTATCTGAGGAGGAAGGCGAGGGGCCGGCGGGGGCGGAGGCTCCGGGCCAAAGAGAGGAGAGGCCGGCAGGGGCGAATTCCCCGGGCTCTCAGCAGGAGGTGGAGCCTCGGGCCCTAGGGCCCGGAGGAAGAGGAACAAGGGCAAAAGCCGGTATGGGGCGGGTAGACGGGAGCGTCGCCGCCGGAAGGCCTCGCAGACTGTGGAGGTGGCCCGCCTGGTCAGTAGCAAGGGCCCAGGCTCTCCGGCCCCCCACACCACTGTGGGTCCAAGGGAAGCCGGGGGGGACCTCCAGTCACTCGAAGTTTTGGTGACAACTGGAGAACCCTCCGGTCAGGGGTGGTCTATGGTGGGGTGTGGACGGAGGGTCCTCGACCTGAAGGGACATTGCCTCGGAGACCATGTCCCGGGGGTCTTCCGAGATTTGTCCCTCACGAGGGGGGGGGGGGGGGNGGGGGGTGGTTCGGGAAGGTCAGGGGGTCTGCGTTGCAGACTATCCTGAGGGTGCTTGGGTGATCAGGGGTGACCTATTTCGGTATGTCGGGGGGCTGTTGGGCACCATAGGATGCCTGCAGGGCCACAGCGTAGAACTGGCGGAGGTGGCTGCTATGAGGGATGTGTGTCGGGTCGAGGGATGGGAGATTTCGTCTGGATTCTCTTTGGATCCCCCGAAATCTCCAGCAGTTGTCATGCACTGGAGAGCACTCATAGAGCTGTTGGGGCTGATGCCTGCCCCAAAGCGGGAAGCGCTGTGTAGCCTCCGGTTCCCTAGTAGTGGCCCGGGGCTAGTGAGTCCAAGGGGTCCTCCGGCTGTACCGTCAGTGGTTGACCGGCCGAAGGTACCGATGGAGTGGACCTCGGGGAAGGTGTCAAGTGAGGAGAAAATGAAGAGGGTCATTGGTGGATGACGGGGTGTGGAGCCCGGCAACCCAGTAATGGGGGCCTCTGGGTTCTCTGCACCTCGGCCGTGCCCCTCTTCAACCTGAAGCCAGTGCCATCTCCCCGTCTAGCCAGTTTGGGGAGGGGGTCTTCAAGGCCGTAGCAAGAGGGCTGCGGGAAGACCACCCAGACATGGGAGAGTCTCCGGTTCCTGTTCCGGATGCAATGGACACCCATTTTCATCTGGATAGGTCTCTCCGGAGGCTTAGACTGGAGCCTCGTACTGGAGTCCAGGAATTCTTGGCTGCGTGTCCGGCGCCTGGTCCCCGGCAGCCGGTCAATCTGGTGGGCGGGGTGCTTGTGTTTTGTGAACCCAAAACGTGGCCCAAGGACCCGGAGCAGTTGAGGCTCCCCGAGGAATTTGTGGTGGCCGCTGGAGTCCACCCCAAACATGCCAGCCAGTTCGGGGATTGCTACTTTGATCAGCTGTCCCGACTGGTGAAATCACCGGCTGTCACTGCCCTGGGGGAGACTGGGCTGGATTGCAGCGAGGGTGCTAAGCCCTTCGCACGCCAGTACAGCACCCTGCTGTGGGTACTGTCTCTAGCTCGTCCTTACATGCCTCTGGTCTTGCATGTTCGGGCCTCGGAGGACAACCTGCGGAAAACGAGCTGCCTGTACCGGAGGGTACTTGGGGCGGTGCTGGAGAAGGTCCCAAACTCTCGGCAGGGGATCCATCTCCACTGCTTCAATGGGGACATGGTTTCAGTCAAGCTCTGGCTGGACTCTTACCCTGAAACATACTTTTGTTTCACCATGACGGTAAAAGGGTTTGAGGAAAGCCAGAAGCGGGGGTTACAGGCAGTGCCCAGTACCAGAATCCTCTTGGAGTCTGACTCGCCCCCCTTGCCCCACGTGACTGGCTCTGTCAACCACCCGACCCACCTGTTTAGGGTGGCGGAAGAGGTCGCTCGGGTGAGGCACCAATCTCCAAGGGACGTCCTCCGGGCAGGTCTGGCCAACGGTCGGGCTCTGTACCGGAGGAAGTAGGAGTTTTAGTCGAGGGGGGTCACAGATGGACGGGGGAATGGGGACAGAGGGGAATTGTTAAAAGGGGGTGTAGGGGGAATTAAAATGTTGGTTGCTCTGGGGGTGCAAGAGAAAGTGGGAACATCGCCCGTTGGCTCACATATAGCATTTAAGGTGTCGGAGATATCTAAAGCGATAGGTCTTGTGGAGGCATCATCAGCCTCTTGTGAGCCCTTAAATTGACCTTTGGATTTATCAGTATACCCCGGAAGGCCTCTTGTTTGGCAGGTATTTTGTCATGATCCTAACCTGCCGGGCGACATCCTGAGAGGAAACCCGGGGTGTCCCTTGGATTTATCATTGCATCCCGCAAGACAGATTGTTTAGGGATATCCCTAGTCGTATTCATACCACATCCTTTTCCCGGTCTTTGAGCAAGAATGAGGGGAGGCCTGAAAGTCCTGGTCCCGGGTCTTGGGGGATTTCACAGGTTGGATATGTCCCGGGGGCTTTTGGAATAAAATGGGGAAGAGTGTAGTGGTTCGTGGGGTGATGGGTGCCGGGGAGTCCCAAAGAGTACCCATCATGCAACATAACGATATACAGATACGCCATTGAAAACCACGCCAAACAGATACTCAACTAAAAGGATACTCAACAGAGTACTTGGAGCGGAATAACAGATTAGTAAGTAGTGCCAATTTGTTATACTGTATTATACGACATTCTATTAATAGGAAATATTGAATCAAACCCTGGTCCAAATATTGTATCGGGCAAAGCTAATTTGAAAAATGGTTCACTAAAAATTGCACATATTAATGCATGCAGTTTATTACCAAAAATTGACTTGATTGAATTAGAAATGTAAAATAATGATATCATACTTGTATCAGAAACACATTTAAGTCAGGATATTGACAATGAGGATATCCAACTAAGGGTTTCCAAAACCCAATACGTGTTGACAGGAACCGCCACGGTGGCGGAGTGGCAATTTTCGCCAAACCTAATATTTATATGTGTGAAAAGCCTGAATTTCACACTAGCGAAATTGAAATCCTTTGGTTAGAAGTTATCATAAATAATTTAGAAGCGATGGTTGGAGTTATTTATAGAACCCCACATTCAGATGTGTCATATTGGCGGAAATTGGAAAACAATATTCAGCCTATATTGGATTTGAATATTCCTGTAATACTTGGAGGTGATTTAAACATTGATATGTTGGGTAATCAGTGTGGGCACCTTAAAGACATTCTCGCACGTCTTAGCTTGGAGAATGTAGTGTGGGAGCCTACACGTATTACCCATACATCAGCTACATGTATGGATTTATTTATTACAAACAGACCAAATCTTATACTTGATATTAAAGTTTCCCCGAACTTTTGCAGTGACCACTGCCCAGTCAGTTTAGATATTAATATCAAAACTAGTAAAGAGCAATGTTATAAACGCACAATTAGAAAATATGATCAGGCTGATTATAATTCTATAATTCATGATATGGAAGTATTCTCTCTGAAAATAAAACTGTCAATGAAAATTACCCCAAGCATTGTTAAGCATTGTTGGGAACATGTAAAAGCGATATACCAGATACAGACATCGTGAATGTATGAAAGATGTGTTTTTTATTCCTTTCCCAGACGGTGGGTCTAATATTGAAAACTAATGAAGAATAATAAAGAAAACAAACCAAAAACTACTATTTGTGTTGTTTTATGTGTTATTTATAACAATATCAGGCATTTAATAATCATTTTGAATGCAAAAATAATATAAAAAGAATTAAGAAAAACGATACAGTCTAGCAAATACTATCACGGATACTGTTCTTTTTGCCCCCCAATCGCGGCGATTTGCATAACACCGTCATGAGGAAAAGAAGCCATACCATACCATTTACATAGTTTTAATTGTTATTTATATGAAAATCTAGTTTTTATAATAATTTTCTGTACTGTATTACAAAAAAATTGTCTAAAACGATATATTTGAGCAAATATTATCATTGTTATTCTTTTCCCAAACGCGGCGATTTGCAGATCGACATGACGAAAAGAAGCCATAATCTACGTTTTGCATAGTTTTTAGTGTTATTTAATTGAAAATCTGGACATAATCATCATTTTGCAACTTGTTCAGAGAGATTTAATAGTGTACTCGATCTGAAAAAAAAAATCCCGTATTGAAAACAAAGGAAAACGTTGTTTATATCGTTACTTTTCGTTTAATATTACTTATTAGCCATTAATAATAAAATTGTCATTTGAATACGATGACAGACGCCTGTCTCTATTATCTGCCAATCACGCTTTACGATAGTGTCACCTTCTGTCATATTTAACATGTCAAATGAATCGATCCAGGTAAATACATTGTTGACAATGGAAGGGGTGTTGTCTCGAGGTTATTCACCTCTGAGGTTTATTTCCTGTCGTCTTTAGACCCCTGCATTCCAACCATCTCTTTAACTGAACAATTGAGCAACTTTCAAAATCATCGATATTAATGTATGCACCAGGTACATCATCAGAAGAAAGATTTATTTTTTGGAATTCTTGAGTAGACACCATTTATTTTATCGATTTCTTTTTCTGAGGTGAAGTCACGTGACATAGAATAAATATTAGCATTTTGTGACGTATCGACCGAACTTTGCTATTTCCTTTCTATTTTAAATGAGGCATGTGATAAACACATACCTACAAAAACTGTAGTTATTAGACCAGCTGATAAACCGTTTATGAATAGCTCTATAAGGAAGGCGATTCGAAGGAGAAATCGCATTCATTATAGAGCTAATTCTACCAACAACCCAGATCATTGGTCACAATAAAGACATTTGCGAAATGACGTAATAAGATTGGTAAGAGAAGCCAAAACTGAATATAAAAATAAACTTACTTCTCAATTAATAGACAAAAGTATCCCACCAGGCAAATGGTGGAGAATTGCCAAATCAGTTTGTAAACTAAACAAGTGTAATAAAGGTTCACCCCTATAAAACATGAAGGTAGAATAATTCATCCTTCAGAGAAATGTGATATTTTTAATAAGTACTTTGCTGATATTTCAAATATTGAAAATGAACCATATCTCCCGAATGAAGACTTTGCCCGTGACAATATTTGTCCTGATTTATTGATTACTGAACAAGAAGTAAAAGACCAATTAGAAATACTGAATAATTCCAAACCAAGTGGCCCTGATGGTATTGCACCCAGGATTTTACGCAGTGTTTCTCAGTGTCTTATTTCCCCTTTACATTATTATTTAATCAGTCATTGCAATGTGGACAACTTCCATATATTTGGAAACGCTCACACGTAACCCCTGTGTACAAAAATAAAGGGACTGCATTCGACATTACAAACTTTCGACCTATTGCTCTTACTTGTGTTCTGTGTAAGATGATGGAAAAAATAATTGTGAAACATTTGCATAACTATGTAATAGAGCATCATATTATTACAGAACACCAGTCAGGATTCCAACCAAAATATTCTACAGTAAACCAACTTGTATATATTTACAACACTATTATCAGTAACCTTGATATTAGCAAAGACATAGGGTTTATATTTTGTGATATTTCTAAAGCATTCGATAGAGTTTGGCATAGAGGACTTTTATACAAATTACGCAAGATTGGTATTGATGGAAATTTACTAAGTTGGGTTACAGATTATTTAGATGATAGGAAACAAAAAGTGGTCTTAGATGGTTTCTCATCTGGGTGGGAGGAATTCGATGCAGGGGTTCCCCAAGGGTCAGTGTTGGGACCTTTCCTGTTCCTTATATACATAGACGATATTGTTGATGATTTTGAGTGTAATATCAAACTCTTTGCTGATGATACATCTTTATATGTAATAGTCGATGGAAAAAATTATATACAAGCTGCAGATATGCTATCGACAGACTTGTCTCATATCCATAACTGGTCACAAAACTGGGCTATTAAATTTAATCCTAATAAAACTGAATCAGTTTTATTTACTAGACGAAATATAAATAACCCTCCAGTTTACTTTGGGGATATGGACAACGGAGTGACAGATGTTAATACTCACTGTCATCTGGGTCTGGATCTCCAAAGTAATTGTAGATGGGGCGATTATGTCAGTAAAATTTATAAAAAAGCATGTGACAGACTGAAAATTCTTAGAATGCTCAAATATCAAGTTCAGAGAAATGTATTGATTAGTATATATTTATCATTCATCCGACCTATACTAGAATATGGAAATGTAATTTGGAACAATTGTACCCAAAATGAAGCTAATCTGTTGGAAAGTGTTCAGGTTGATGAGATAATTACAGGGTTGAGAGTAAATTCATCCAGATCTAAATTATATAGGGAACTTGACTGGAAACCCCTTTATAAAAGAAGAGAGAAACAAAATTTGATTCTACTCTATAAAATAATAAATGGTTTAACTCCAGACTATATGAATGATATGATCCAACCATATACAGAAAATATTCATGATTATAATTTACGACAACAAATATCGGGGGACAATTTTAGACTACCCTTTTGTAATACTGTCTCATATAGCAAAAGTTTCATCCCTAGTACGTTACGACTCTGGAATAGTCTGCCTACCTCAACAAAGTCAAGCCCTTCTCTTAATATATTTAAGACAAGACTGAACTCTAGTACAAATGCTTCACGTAAATATTTACATTTAGGTGATAGAAAAGAAAATATCATACACTGTCAGACGAGGAATGATGCTAGCAATCTAAATCTACATTTGCAGCAACATCACTTATCTGACAGATCATCTTGCCCACATTGCAATGATCCCTGTGAAAGCCCCTCCCATTATTCTATGCACTGCCGTTTATATAATATTCATAGGCAACAACTTGTTGATTCCTTTAATGAACTTAACATAGAATTTACTATTCAAACCATTCTTTATGGAAGTGAAACCTCTGATTACAATCAGAATGTAAAACTTTTTCGTGCAGTACATGCCTTTATTAAGCGGAGCAAACGATTTGAATAGTGATATAGTAATACAAATCTTAAACTGTTTAAACATTTTAAACTGTAACAGTATTTTCACAAATGATGGACCATGATTGCAAATATCGGTACTCTACCCCTCACATGACTAAATTAACTTATTGATATTCTATTTATAATTTATGTTGTTTTATAAATATATTACATGTATATATATTATCATAAATCTCATATTTATACTATGGTTACCTACTGCATGCTAATAAAAAAAAAATTCTGAAATTAATTCTTTAAGTATTTAAATTAGATTAAGAGGTAACAAATCTTGCAACATCTTACACTTGTAACACTTTTAGATAGCAACGAAGTGTATTAAAAATAATTGTAGATCTCATATCAGCCAAATTGTCGATAAAACCTAATCAATGTTAATTACTTATCAATAACTGAATATATGAGATTTCTGACTGCTATTGCATACTCGAGTTATTTCCCTTTGAGTATGAAATATTGTGTATTGTAAATTATTAACTGCATGCATTGTTGATTGTTGCTGTTACCTTGTGTATGGAGAGGATTTATATAGGTTATTGCCTGCTATCCAATCCATTTCATTTAGTTATGAATAAATATGTTTAAATTATAATTGGTAGCATTTGAATAGAACTAACTGCTTGGCACAATGTTACAAATTTCGATGATTTATTTGTGTGCTGCGTTATAAATCGTTAAAATTCCAATCGACGTTGTTATTTTTAGTAGAATTAAGAAGTGGACATTTCATTTAGACTGCGTATTTCGGTCAATATTTCTTTATCTTTCAAAAGTCATCTTCAAAAATTTCTTGTATTATTTTTTACAATATAGATCTGCATAACAGTGAATAAATACTTACTCAACTTCACCTAAAGTTATCGGGAAAAGCCTTTAAAGTTGGTGATCAGCATTTCAGTTCAGTGTCTGACACATTCAATGGACTTAAATACATGCGGATAAAAACAAAAAACCTCAACAGAAAACGGTCTTCGAGACATTACGTTGGAAGAATTTTGACATTTACTTTCTTAGCAGATTTGGTGCGATTTCCGTGCATGCGTTTTCGTGAAATGCCCGAAAATCTTACGGTTTATTATGATATAAAGATTATGTAGATATGGCATCATAAAAACTAATAACAACCACATTAAATCAGAAACTTTAAGTTTATTTAAACGGCGTCTCAGTAACGTGCGCTCAGTCATGGATATACTTTCACCCTTCAGTGATCCGCTCAGCTACCGGTAAAAACATACTTAAATACTTCAAGTACATTCGGGATCCAAATGTGGACATATATATGCACATGACGTATGGATCTAGTAAATAACAAAGTGGTGATAATTGTCTTCTGAGGTGAGATTTGATTTTAATATTTATTTACAAAATGTATTAACTTGTAGTTTGAGCAGTGACACAATTGATTGATGTACATGTTAAGTATAACTAAAATAAACCGTGACAAGTGGAAGAAGTCGGTCACCGTCACTTAGTGTTTATAAAATGGTCACTTCCTGTAGATAATACACATCTGTCGTTTTATTGGTCAGTTTAATTGGTGGAGAAAACCGGAGTAGCCGGAGAAACCCACCGACCTGCCACAAGTCACTCACAAACTTTGGATGCATTTTTTTCTAACACAAACGATACAATCGACTACGCGCGTACGCGTTGAGAGCATGTTTTTTCTAACATACGTTTGTAAAGTTTGCACAAACTTTGACAAACTATGCAATCGCTAAAAGTGCGTCTACAATTTGTCGTTTATTGTTTGTTCCATTTGTTTCTAATCTCAACGCTGAATCAATTATAGACACGTGGAATATTCCCGCCAAAAACAAAGATGGAGTCTAACAAAAGAAGATATTAGTTTATTTACCAACAACATGTGTATACATATTATCAGGTCAAACAGGGTCAGTAAACTCTGATTAAACGATGTATTTGTTTCTACTTTTGCAGCGTTTAACAAACGACACACAGCGTTTAACAAACGACACACAACGTTTGCCAAACTTTGGTTAGAAAAAAATGCACCCTAAATCACATAATGTTGCATCGAGCACGCCTTGTCATAACCCTATCAACAAAATTACTTGTGCCGGAAAGTTGAGGAACATAGCTCTGACAACAGAAAAGACGGGGGTAAAAATGATATTTACAAGGGATGAGGGAAACGTTAAAATATAAGAACACACTTGATGTTTAATGTAAAAATAACAAGTAAAATTTCTAATCAGTTTGTTTACCTCTAATCTACATTGAGAAGGGCCATCGTGGTCGTTATCATAATCATATGGTTGTTGGATTTACAACTACTTGTGCAATCAGTGCCTTTCATCACTAAAGTTGTGAGTGCGAATCCCGCTCGTGGCGAGGTGTACTAGATACACTATTATGTGATAAAGTTTGTCAGTGACTTGCGACAGGTGAGTGGTCTTTTCAGGGCACTCCTCTTTTCCTCTATAAATAAAGCTGACCGCCAGAATATAACTGAAATATAACTGAAATATGGTTGAAAGTGGCGTTACACACCATTAACTCAAATCCTCTACATTGACATAGATTGGGATTTGTTTTTGTCTGGCATTGTACTAATTGGATACTATAGTATAATTTGATGAGTCATAGCCATAACATGATAAGATATAGAGAAAAAAATCGTTATACAAATGTACTTGTAGAGGTAATGAGGGGCGGATCCAGGATTTTGTGTTAGGGGGGACGAAATTCGGCCAGGGGCCTGGGGACCGTTTAAGGTCTCCAGCGGGTCCAGGACAGAGCCCTGGTAGGCCCTCTCCCCCGTAAGCTCCTCGGTTATGAGTATTTGGGAAGTTTTTCCGTGAACAATTTTGAAGCATTTTGTGAATGTGATGGAGTGTATTAAAACGCATGAATCTTCTCCAAAAAGTTTCAAATAGTTTCTAAGCAGTGAGTGTAAATTAAAGGGAGATGTCACTTGAAATTATCTATCTGGAGCTGTGACTCCAATGATTTCCTTATCACGGCGGATATTCGTATACTCAGAACAGGTGCGCACACTTTGAACTCGGTACATGCTAGTTATTTTGAACGTTTTCATTGGCCAATTTTGAATTTTTGGACACCACAGACCGTGGAGCATGACGGCAACGGAACACGGAACAGCATGCTCCGCGGTCTGTAGTGTCCAAAAATTCAAAATTGACCAGTTCAAAATAACTAGTTTGCACCGAGTTTCCGAATACCCTGCGTGCTATATTAGCCAATTTTCTCATGTTTCTCTGTTGAAAATGGGGTAATTTGTATTGAATTGTTTGTAGAATTAATGGATTCTGATAAAATTACTGTCTAAGGGATTATAATATCACTTTGTTTTCTGTTTTTAGAATACCCAATTATTTGTCTCATCATTTTACTAAAATTGAATTTAACTGCTATTGTCATATATGTGATGGTTGATGAAGAAGAAGGGTGTGGAAATGTTTTTTCAAGAATTTTCAAAAATTGTTAAAAGGATTATACTTTATTTTGTGGGCTATAAATAATATCAATTTGTTCCAACGTTCCAAGTAGTGGTAAGGAGTATTGCTAAAATGTAGATGGCTAATATTTCTTAGATAAAAAAAACTATCTTAGCGACATTGCTGTAGCTTTCTATATTTTGTTCATGATGCCATGACATGTCATTAGAAATTAGTAGAAAACAATAAGAAGCGAATTTTATCGGAAAGGAATTTAATGAATCCGCGTTATATCATAACATCATAATTTATGAACGTCAGTCAAAAATGACTTCAAGATGATTTTCTGATTAATCGTCGACTGCTTCAAAAGTTCAAAAGTAATTATTTAGATAAACTAAAAGGGCAATGCAACGGGTAAAAATATATAATGATTTATTACATTTAACAGGCGAATGAATGAATGCTGATATGCTTAATAGAGGGACGGAAGATCTCCATCCCCGCTCTCTCTCTCTCTCTCTCTCTCTCTCTCTCT
>MJUT01053691.1:68898-117148 GCA_002080005.1 Gigantidas platifrons
AAGTCCGCTCCGCCCCCTCTCGATCCGCCACTGGTAATGAAAAGAAAGTTTAAACTGTGATGGTCAATAATTTCACAAATATCAATAAAACAAAACCTTTCACCTCAAATCATGCCGATGGAGATCCATTAGATATTTTGGGGCCTGCAGAAGGGATAAATACTGTTATATGTTCCCAACCTCCACCTCTCGATGGTTGGATTTACAACGTCAAATCGGACTTAAAAAAATAATAATAACAAATTAATAAAAATAGAATAAAATAATTTAAAAATAAAAACAAACAACAACAAACAAACAAAAAACGAAAAGCAAAAACAAACAAACAAACAAACAAAAGTAAAACAAACAACAACAAAAAAACTCATCACACTTAAATACAAATTGAAGGCCTTCTTAAATTTTGTGAAAATGATCATCATGTATATACTTGTACAAATAATACAATGTCGACGTAAAATACAAGATTGTTATCGTAAACTAATGTATTTAAATGACACTTTAAATTATTCACGGCGTCTCAAATATCGGGGGGACCGACGGGATGTTATATCCGCCTACTTAAATCTAATTTAGTTTAAAATATTTTATTAATAAATTCAACATAACATTACAATATTCAACATTACATAATCACTAATTTTACTATATTATTTCAAAATTTTCACCTGTTGAAATAATTTAATTTAAGTTTTTTTATTGTTCGATTCTTCAAATTTGCAGTAAATACTGTAGCTCCCATCTCTCTTAGATTAATTTAATGGGAGTTATTCTATACATTTGACCAAAAAGAAGGGGGGGATTTTACATTAATTTTGTGTTCAAGAACCTGGAATCAAACCATCAGTACTTTTTCCTCTAACAATGATTTCACGTTATAGTCTTTTTCCTCGTCGTCACTTTCATTGTCTCTTTCTAATAGAGAATCTCTTTGATTCTTTTTTTTTTTTGGTAAAGATCAGAGCATCTGCAACCAACCTTGTGACATACAAAAACAACATTTTGTGGCGCAGTGTGTTTTCAACCCACACCTAATGAGCAGCATCGATGCATCAGATGCAGACTGCTGGTCCATCCAGTTTACAGGCAACATATTTTTCTCTATCACCCATCCATGTTTTTCGGATTTGTAGACAGAATATGGACTGACGGGTACGTTTCCTGACAATTTGCTCTCTGTGTTTCTGCAAAGTGTCTTTTGTAGCTGGTAGCTGATGACAATGGGTGTTTTTTGTTTTGGTTTTTGTTTTTATAAACAAAACAAAAGGAATCATACCTCATTAATATCACCAATTGACGGAAAAGCGTATACAACAAATAGGAAATTTTCCACATCTATGAAGAGATCGTTTTAAATGTCAAAACTATCACTTACTCTAGAAAGTGTTTGGCGAACCTTTACCAGATCGGCCGAACTAGTAAGGCTTTTCAGCAGTACAGTCAGACCTACACGTTTCAGGGTTTTCACCTTATCACGAGTGACATTGTATATGATTTCCAGTACAATGATACAACACGCTTATTGGTTGCCTCTGACATTTCAACCTATAAGTTTGAATTCGGTCGATCTGATTTGTCCTCAGTCAGAAGAACCCATGCAATCAAGTAATACAACAAATTCGGTATGGTCACAGATTGCTCATTTATAAAGCTACCAGCCATCAACTTTTACGTCTTCTGTTGGAAGATCTTACACTTAGAAATCGTTAGATTTGTTCTGCTTAATGGAATTAAAGCTGCGTCACTGATCTGCCCTTTAGGAACGTTATAACATACAAACTACATTTGTATAATATATTATATATTACGCGTACCAATATCATCATATATTATATGAACTGTTGTCATTTGACCGCAAAAATAAAAGTTTGTTTCTGAACCGTTTTTCTATTTTATTTTGCAAATACAAAGACTTGTAATTTGAGGCCTCAATGACTTCTTCTCTAAGAAGCTGACGAAACCGAGACTAAAGCTCTGACATAGTTACCACTTTCCATGTTTTTAAAACATTTGTTTCAATTCCGGAAGCCGAAATATCAAAAGAGCTGTCAAATTTGAGTGATTCCTCATTACCTGATATATTTTCCATGTTCTCATTAACTTTGTAAAGAAGCCTTGTTAGTTTATGTTGCATGTTTTATGATATAAAATACAGAACCCAATTCCAATCTTTTCACGAGAAAACAGTCATTTGGCACAGAGCTCTTCAACGAAGAAACGCCGTCTTCAGTCAACCATTGGGGTAACTGTTTCCGGTATTTTCTTTCAGCAAATTACTTGTCTTCTAAGCTCTAAGCAAATAACACATTTTGAACGTCATATATTCTAGGTAATTTGTCTGGTTTACTTGTGACTGGTACTTTGACATTGTCATCCATTTTGCGTTTCAGTGGATACTTCAGATTACGTTTGCTGGTAAAAGTTTGATAACATCGCCATTGATATCCACCTCTTGGACCGGCACTCCAGTAGTGTTTTAGAAGATTGTGAACAAGGTCATTTCTTATTTCGGCTGTATTTCTAAACGTCTCCCAAGTCTACTCCAAAGAATTTGATAAGTCGTCAACTTGACCAGTACTGTGGCAAAGACACTCTTTCCAGTTTATCTGTTTCTCACTTTTCTTTTGATTTTGTCTTAAGTGTAAGTTTACTGTCGCTCATTTTGAGCAAGGTATATATTGCACTATAAAGACAAAGATAACAAAATATGAAATAGATATAAATAACAAAACATGTGTGCATCACAAAATACGCCCGTCTATATAAATAGGGTTTTTCCCCTTCTACAGGGAAATCATGTGGCCGATTTTGGTCAAGATCCAATATACAGAACTAAAGTTATTGTGCGGAAACGATCCTGTTGTCAGCAATTATATTTATAGCAACGGTGACCTTGACCTTTGACCTAATGACCCCACAATACATAGGGTTTTCCCCTTCTATAGAGGAATACGTGGCAACGTTTGTTAAAGATCCAATATACAGAACTAAAGTATTCGTGCGGAAACGACCCTGTTGTCAAACTTCTATTTATAGTAACGGTGACCTTGACCTTTGACCTAATGACTCCAAAATAAATAGGGTTCTTCCTCTTTTACAAGGGAATACGTGGCAAAGTTTGTTAAAGATCCAATATACAGAACTAAAGTATTCGTGCGGAAACGACCCTGTTGTCAAAACTTCTATTTATAGTAACGGTGACCTTGACCTTTGACCTAATGACTCCAAAATAAATTGGTTTTTCCCCTTCCACGGGGGAATCATGTGGCCAAGTTTGTTAAAGATCCAATATACAGAACTAAAGTTATCGTGCGGAAACGACCCTGTTGTCAAAAATTATATTTATAGTAATGGTGACCTTGACCTTTGACCTAATGACCCCAAAATAAATAGTGTTCTTCCCTTTTTACAGGGGAATCATGTGGCCAATGTTGTTAAAGATCCAATATACAGAACTAAAGTTATTATGCGGAAACCTGTGTGGACGCTCGACTGCCCTCCCACCATACCCAATCACATAATACGGCCCCATCTCAAGACGGGTGTATGAAAAATATACAAAAATCCCAACAAGAAAAAACTCAAATATAACAACAAGGTATAAGAAAAAAATAAAACATTACAATTGTAGAAAAAAAACAACCTTACAAAATGACAAAATAACCTCAAAATGTAATTATGAAACTATATCATCAAAAACTCATTCACAAATGAACAGGAATACAGTTAACAAATGATAAAAGAAATAGAATTAACTTCAAAAAGTATAATATAATGACAATCATGTGACAAATCAATAAACAAAATGTTGAACAACAATGGAAGCAAGTGTTACAACATCAAAAATAGCAAGAAAAACCTACAAAACTAGTCTATCGACATCAATGATCAGTAAGAAAAATGAAATGAGAAAATACAAATCAAACGCACCCAACTAAACCAAAGTCAAACAGACCCAAAACAAATAATCCACTAATTGATTACATTCTGTCGATAATGATCAACCTGTTAGCTAGATTGACAAAATGAAAAACATTTGAAGTACAAAACCAACAAATTGACACAAATAACCCATAACACAAACTATTGATTGATTGATTGATTGGTCTTTAACGTCCAGCGAGCAATTTTTCAGCTATATTCAGGACGAGAATAATTTAAACGCCACGAGACTCGAAACAAAGAAATGTGATGGGAAGGGACGGATAATTTAGCCAGTGCAACAGGTCTCTTATGGACCACTCATCATGAGCATAATGCTTATAGTGAGCTGTTACACTTGGTTCTTTGACGTGCGAAGAGGGTGGCAATCTCTCAACACGGGACCTCGGTTTTATTTACGTCTCATCCGAAGGACGGGTTGGCTGTGAATTTCTACATACCGCACAACCGACGGACGCTCCTTCAAGCCGAAGAAGCTCTCGGTCCCATTTCTATACCCGGGGTTCCCGCGGGAATTAACACAAAAGAAAATCACAATCAATTTGTAATATGAAACCGTATCGGTTATCACTCGAAAATCCGAAAATATTTAGCTAAATGGTTAAATTCTGTAAAAAGCGCATTTCGGAATGATTAATAGTTGTAAAAATATTTAAATATAACGATTAAATCGAGCATGATGTGTTCGTGATTATTTGACATGTTTTGCGATTAATCCCGTCCAGTTATATGTGTAATAGTTAAAAACATGTTATTTTTAAGCACAAACATACTACATTTTCGAGAACGTATATGTTTTATGAAAATGCGTTATTTTCAAAGGATATGGCGAATTACGCTATTTTTATACTTGTACCAAATATATATAATCCAATTTTGAACATCAAAGCGGCCATGTGTACGAAATGTTATACAAACTATTGAACCCCACTACGTATGCACACGGGTAGGTAGAATAGAGCTGAATATATACTTTTTTCCGCGTATTTAATTTTAGTATACAACACATGGAAATCGACAATTTAGATATCAAACTTTATTTCGTGCAATAAAAATGCGGTCTACAGGGGTATCGCACAAACTTTGTTATTAGAGGCTTTCTCAGACTTGGGTGATGGACTAATATATTTATATTACAGTCTCAAGCAATGTATACACCCCACATGATACCGAGGGTATCCGACCTTATTAAATATGTTTGTTTTATATGAACGTCTGTCTGAACGTTCAATCCAACAGTGATCAACAATGTTAGTCAGATGTTTAACGGGACCGTCGTAGTGTAATTTTAACTACTGTAACGTGATCGTATGGTAGTTGGAATAACAACTACATATGCAATCAGTGCATATCACCACTGTGAGTTAGAATGCCGTTCAGGAGAGGTGTACTGATATTGTGAGTTCGAGTCTCGATCAGGGTGAGGTGAACAACATTATGTGATAAAGTTTGTCAGTGACTTCCGACAGGTCGGTGGTTTTCTCTGGGTACTCCGGTTTCCACCACCAATAAAACTGGCCAACACGATATAATTGAAATATTGTTGAAAGTGGCGCTAGACACCATAACAAGGGTGTCAAGCCACTTTTGACAAAAATTATATAGGAATATAGGATTTTTTGGATGTAAATATAAGATAAATTTAAGGTATAATTTAGCCCAAAAAAATTACACGGCCTCCACCTTCCCTGTAACCATGCCTCACATCATTTTTACTGACAAATGAAAAGCAAACAGTATCATTAAACTCTATTCTCCTATTGCTCTTTTTACAAAATAAATATTGTGATATAAAAAAATAAAACATATTATAAAGAAAATATGGAAATCAAATTATAATATATTGTTTTCATAGTTCACTGAAGCACAAAAAAAATTAATCATAATCTCTTTTCAAAATTTTTGTCACATTTCATCAGCTTCTCTTCTCTGGTAAAGCTCTCTTCTTTCCTTTTCCTCTTTCTCCTTCTGAAGTGCACCTCTCTTCTGATGATCAAAATGGGCATTTCTTGCTGATGACAAGACATACTTAGTCATAAAGAGATTCTCTGGTCTCACCAGTTCAGGGCAAGAAAAACTTCACTGCATCCTTAGCTTTCAAACCATTAATGGCAGCTTCACGTAATTGGTATCTTTCTTTAGTGACAATGGAATTATTTACTGACAGTCCCCTTTCTACATCTGCATTTCCATGAGGGAGACTCAAAGCCTTCTTAAGTACATCTGTTAATGTAGCATACTTCCTTTTGTCATTAGATGTGGCATGGGAAAACACTTCTCTCCAGAAATTATCCACTTTGTAAGAAAGGGAATTGATAGATTGATCCATAGATAACACTTTCCACTCATCAGATACCTTCAGAATATTTTCATCTGGTACAAATAGGTTCTTTGTAATCAGTTCAATGTCTGATGATTTGAACGAAGCTATTTTCTGTGGATTTAAACATCCCAACTTCCAAGGAGCTTGTTTCTGAATGGCAATTTCCTTTAAAGAAAAACAGCTATAGCACCAAAAGCTGACCGCATTACTAGAAGACATTTCCTTTGTTCTGGCCCTGAGCATTTGTTCAGACATTTTCTAGTACCTTTTCCAATAGACATTTCATTATCTTGTAGTTGATTAGATCTTGACAAATCAACATCTGGTAAACTCTCAATAAAAATTTGATCATCGAATTATTCATCTCATCATATAGTCTATGAATCTGTTGCTCATCTGACTGGAAAGAAGTCCTCGAATATTTGACAAGCATTATCAATAAAATTAAACTGTGCGATGGTTACATTTCTACTTGTAACAGATCCTACCTATCATGAACATCGTTCTCTTAAATTCTAAAGTTTGACGCAGCGACTTTTCCAGCCCAAATAATCTTTGTGCAGTTTTCTCATCACTAAATGTACTGAGACCTAACTGTGAAGTGCTGGCAGATTATGTTGTTTGGGATTTAGTGATAACCAATTTTGACTTATTAGATGAAAAAGCTGATTTGGAGTTTGTTTTATGTATTTGTGTTTCCGAGTATTGTTTCAACTGTAACTGATCACTATTGTAACATCCAAATTCCTTTCTACAGATAAAGCAATATACATGATAATCATCAAAACCCTTCCTACACCACAGGGAATACTGATATCCTGATGGATCTATCTCAGACAGCCATTTCTCCTGACACTTAGTCTTTGATTTTGGCATGATCATGCTCTGTAGCAAGACTTAGGGTTTACATTCTTTCAATGACTCTTTCAAAACACACATGTAGTAATAAACTAGCTAGGCTTGTCCAAAAGTACCGAGAATTGACTTGGTATTTGTTTCATGTTATATACCATTAAACATTGTATTCATAATTGCATTATCCTAACCAAGTAATCAGTACTGAGTAGCAGACCACTATACGAAAAAGGACATATACCACAAAAGATTACAATACTGAAATAAATACGCAATCATGTGAATTTAAACCCTAAGAAAATTAAAAACTAAAAAAATCACATGAAGGCATCTGTTGCTTTACAAGTTCAGCTAAAAACTATAGAAGTATCAGCATTAATATATTGTACATGTATAGCTTCTATTGGTCACGTTTATTTGAAATTTCCACTCAAGATAAATGATTAAATTTTTTCTCAAAATTTTGGAAAAAAATAGGATTTTGAGATGAAGTATAGCAAATTTAGGCAAATATAGGAAATATAGCAAAATCTTGAAAATATAGGAACATAAGATCACTTGACAACTTGCATAACACTAACCTTTAAACTCAAAGGGTGCGTTCGATATACCCATTTGTTTTTATAATTTTTTATAGTGTCCTTCGATATTTTATATGGAAGCAAAAATGAATGAAAAACAAAAGTTACTTGATATCTATATAAGATGCTGTTTTCTCATAGACATCATACATTACTAATATAAATGGGTTGCAAAGTTTCCAGTTTTTCATGATGCAACATATTTTTTTTATATAGAATTCAAATCTTTTGTTTTAGTTAAAAAAACTGTAAATATAAATAGCACAACATAATGTTTATGGTGTAGGCTAGGGACTCTAAGCATACATGTAGCGTTATTTAATTTGGAAATGTAGAAAAAATACCTCTGAAATATCCTTTGAATTCAGTTACAAAGAAAGACTCGTCAGAAAGAAGGGTAATTTTGGATTTAAGTTTTCCTCCCGGGTGTTCAGTAAATGCTATTTATTTGGGTGAAAAACTTGAAGTGACATATCCAAATATAGACGATTTGGTTGGTATTTTAAAAAATAAAGGGAGAGGCAGTCTCAGGTTTAAAAAATATTTGAAAAGGGCATATAGGCAATTTCCTATTTGTCCAGGAGATTTACACTTAGCGGGTTTTAATTGGAATGGATATTTATTTGCAGATCGAGTTCTGCCTATGGGTCTGAGGTCCAGTGCACAAATTTGTCAACGCATTACAACATCAATGACATTCATGTATTTTAAATTGGGGTATATGATGGGAAATTATTTAGATGATTTTGGGGGAGCTGAGACAAAAGAAAAAGCCTGGAAAGCGCATGAGACTTTAGGAGAATTATTGATGTCTTGTGGTTTAGAAGAGTCGGTAGATAAAGCAGTTACTCCAACAACGAAAATGATTTTTTTAGGAGTAACATTTGACTCAGAAAAAAATGACACTAGAAGTCACACCAGACAGGGTGGTAGAAATTTCGCTACTGGTAGAATCTTGGTTAAAAAAGAAAAAATCATCTTTAAAAGAACTTCAATCTCTTTTAGGAAAGTTGCATTTTATAGCTGGTTGTGTTAGGCCTGGTCGAATATTTGTTAGTCGTCTTCTAAATTGGCTACGTTCAGCATTTCCTTCAGACACAGTTGGTAATAAACAAAACATTTACAGGTATATTCCAGTAGAAATTAAAAAGGATTTGAAATGGTGGTATGAATTTTTACCAGTATTTAATGGTGTTTCTATGCGGGCTATTGAAGAATGGTCTTATCCAGATACAGTTTTTTCATGTGATGCATGATTAGAAGGATTGGGTGGAATGTTTGAAGATCAATTTGTTCATGCTATTTTCCATCCTTTTATTACAGAGCAAAATTTGCATATTAACTGTTTAGAATTACTAACAATATTGGTCTCCCTTAGAACATGGGGTAAATATATGACTGGTAAGAGAATTCTGGGTTTTTGTGATAATGAGGCTTCGGTTCAAGTTTTAAATTCGGGATCCACAAGAGATGCATTTATGCAAAATTGTTTAAGGGAGATTTGCTTTTACGCAGCAAATTTACAGTTTGAAGTCAAGGCTAAACACATTAGTGGAGAAAACAATCGCTTACCGGATTATTTGTCAAGATGGGAAATGGATAAAAAAATACAGGTCTTTATTCAAAAATAGTATAAGGGATCGTATTTGTCATGAAATTGATATTACTGATGATCACTTTAATTTCATTCATAAATGGTAATTCATTTTTTTTACATTTATTTTTTCTGTTTACAGAATTAAAATTACTTCATCTACAATCAAAGATATCTATAAGGCATGTATTTGCAGAAGGCACAAATCAAAATTTGAAGATTCAATGGGAGACTTATTTTATGTTTTGTTTTTATTTCGGATTTCAGTCTCTTCCATCTTCTGTAAAGGTTTTAACATTATATGCACAATTTCTGAGTAAAAGTTTTGTATCTGTTCAGTCCATTAAGAATTATATTAGTGGAATCAAAACTTTACATTTATATACTGAAAATGAATTTCCACAGAATTAAAATTAAAATTGATATTAAAAGGGTTATCTAGATTAAATCCACATTGTCCAAAATAAGCGTCACCGATTACTCCCGACATATTTGAATTTGATAAGAAACTTGATGTGACAGAAGCTTGTGACGCGATTTTTTGGTGTTTATTTTCACATGCATTTTTCTTAATGAGCAGAAAACGTAATTTAGTTCCTAATTCTGTAAAAAAATTTACTCCAAATAAACAGCTATGTAGAAGTAACATTGAGATTAACAGTGAGAAAAATATTTTTTTAATAAACATATCATGGTTAAAAACAATACAATTTGGAGAACGAAATTTAGTTGTACCGCTAATTAGTATTCCTGATTCCCCTCTATGTCCAGTTAAAGCGTATCATAATATGATTTCAATAGTTCAAACTTCCAAGAATTCTCCAGCTTTTTGTTTATTTAAGCATCATAAGGTATTACCAGTTACTTATTTTCAGTTTCAAAAGGTATTAAAATCTTTAATTAAGAGTATAGGGAAAGACCCAGATGAGTATTCCTCTCACAGTTTTCGAAGAGGTGGTGCATCTTGGGCCTCCTCAGACGAAGTTCCTAGTGAATTAATCCAACTTTACGGAGACTGGAGTAGTGATGCTTATACAAAATATCTTTGGTTCAAATTGGATGATAAACTGATAAAGATTAATAAAGTAAATTTGGAATTAAAAACAATTATACATTGGAAAAAAAGTACAGTATACAAATTTATTTCGTAGTTTTTTATTAAATAATCGTCCTGATTCTTCTTTATATGCTCCAAGAGATGGGTTACACTTAAATTTTGCTGGGACTTCACTATTAAGGAAAAAGTGTATAAACATTATTAAACATGTCAGTGTAAATTAGATTTTCATTTCATATATTAATTGTTACAGTTATAAATGTATACATTTTTATCATGTATGTGTTGCTTTTGCTTATTGGAATTTATTCTTTCTCTTTTCAGGGAGTTGACACCCAGAACACGGTGCTGTTCCCTTGTTAGAGTCTATTCTAGGTCTACATATGCTTAGAATAGAATTTATTTTCCCCTTCATTACAATTATGGGTTTTGAAGAGAAGAAAACAATTGTGGATTAGAGAAGGAATTTTTTCCAATAAGCAGTAAGGTATACACGTACAAGATTATTATTTCATCAATTTTTTGGCGGCCTTTCGGCTTGGCGGATTATTTGGCCAAAATATTGATATATATTGATGTAATTTTATTATTTAATGTGTTTTCATTATTTATATGATAACTTATATGATGATGTTATAAATTTGTGTGTATATATATTTATATTAATGGCAATACATATAAAATATATTGCTTGTTTTTATTTATTTCCGAAAAAATACTATATACCCCTTTTCGTTCAATTACTGAACTCTGATTGATTTATATTCTTGTTATTGGGCTCGTTGTTTTCGGATTTATATGCTAGTAATCATTCTCACAAGTAGCAATTGTGATATTTTTTATTAAAAATATGTAATTGATTATGCTGAGAATTTAATCAAATAATGAAATAATAATAGTAAGAATAAAATAATAATTATAATAATAATTTTAGTAAGAGTATAAATATATTTAATCAGGTGTAAATTTAGTGAGTTTGTACTCACTTTCTAAATAACAAGTCTGTCATTGGGTAAATAATATCCTTTGTCTAGATAGATATTTAATCTCAAACATTTTATTTCTATTTCATTCTTGGCTAATTTATACGCAATGATTGCGTGAATTTATAAAGGAAAATTATATAAATTATATGTTGACAAACAACACCGAAATTGTATTACTAAATTCAGAGTTAGCAACATGAACGTCGTTGGTACAATATTAATAAAGAGCACAGAATGTGTACAAAATGTTCAGAAAATTTAATCGGTGACGAATTTCACTGTTTATTTATGTTCCCATCCTAAAATTGTAAATCTTAGAGTTAGATATATATATCGAACTATTATTTGAGAAACAGTAGTATAGAAAAAAATGGCTGGTATGTTGTCTCTTTGCCATATTGAGTTGTTGAAAAATGTAACACTTTTTCTAAAGAGTTTTAATAGATTGTTTTCATAACTGTCATCTCTGTACCCTGTGTTTTTTTCTCTAGCAAATTAGTTTATGGTGTGTGTATTGAATATATTTATGTATGTTTATATTTCTGCATGCATTATATTTGTTTGTTCATGTTGCACTTGGTGCCTGAGTTGAATTAATCAAATCTTTTGAATCTTTGAATTAACAGAAGTGACACCTTGTCACTAAGGTTACACTAAAGATCGTAATTATTTAGCTGTGTTAAATCGTGTTGCGATGTTATACATTTATACAAGTAAGTTTTATTAATTATAACTTGACAACAATCTAACTCAATCCATATATACATATATATTCTACATGTATAATTAAGGGGGAAAACTGATAACAACCATTTTAAATCATGCTAGGATCCTAAGCTATGAATAATTAAGAGAGAAAAGAACATCACTATATACGAAACATGTGTTTTGAAACCACCGAAAATATACATATACAATGTATATGTTTATTTAAAATAACTATCCCTTTACATCGGGGGTACATGAAATAAAAATAGATAATAGTCTAGGTAATACATCAAAAATATACTTCAAGCAATATTTAAAACACTTGATCGGAAACCATACATCCTTTCTAGCATAAAAAAGACTTCAACTTATTAAAAGCTAAAATCCAAGATGAAAAATCACCATTGGTCTTGAAACAGGCAGTCGATTTGTTAATTGCACACTGACAGGATGTTCCAACTCTCATTAGATCTTGGTAAGATTCCAGATTACAGCTCCTATCTACAAGAAAGGGGAGAAACATCAACCAGCTAACTACCACCCAATATCACTAACCTCGATATCCTGTAAGCTAATGGAACATGTGATACACAGTAGTGATGGCTCCTATCTACAAGAAAGGAGAGAAATATCAATCAGCTAACTACCACTCAATATCACTAACCTTGATATCCTGTAAGCTACTGGAACATGTGATACATAGTAGTGATGGCTCCTATCTACAAGAAAGGGGAGAAATATCAATCAGCTAACTACCACTCAATATCACTAACCTTGATATCCTGTAAGCTACTGGAACATGTGATACACAGTAGTGATGGCTCCTATCTACAAGAAAGGGGAGAAATATCAATCAGCTAACTACCACCCAATATTACTAACCTCGATATCCTGCAAGCCACTTTGATCAACACCACACTTTGTTCAGAGCTACGCGACTCCATGACCTGTCTATCCCGTGGGACACAAGTCAAAATCACGGCTGACGAGACATGAAAAAACGTGTACCAGGGCAACTAAACACACTATTCTGTCGGACTTCTCTAAGGTGTTTGGCAACACAACCGCTTGAGTATGAATTTGAAGCACTTCGGAGTAACAGGCATCGCTGTGAGCTGGACCAAGGGCACCCTGATAAACAAGACTCAGTCAGTGGTACTAGAGCGACACACATCTACACCATTATATGTCATGTCTGCAGTTCCAACATGTATACCACAAGTGATTTTGTTCCTAGCCTATATCAATGATCAGGGGCCGTCGTGGCCATGATCAAATGGTAGTTGGGTTTACAACTACCTATGCAATCAGTGCCTATCACCACTGATGGTGTGAGTTCTCATCTCGATCAGGACGAGGTGTACAACATTATGTGATAACGTTTGTCAGTTTTCACCGTGTCCTCCAGTTTCCTCCACCATAAAACTGACCGCCACGATATAACTGAAATATTGTTGAAAATGGCGTTAAACACCATCAAACAAATAAACAAACAAAATATATCAATGCCCTACCGAAGTGTACTGCTTCAGATGTCAGTCTGTTTGTAAGCACTGTGTGGTTTACAGAAAGATCATCAACCAGAAGGGCGCTTATATTCGTCAATGGGATCTCGCTGCCCTGGAGAAGTGGGAATATTTGTTGGAACCCACGGAAACCACTGCAAGCGACACACGCCCTACCGTACCACCAGGTGGGGGATGTTGAATGCATGTGGGATTTATCGAGATATGACCAACAATCAAGAACCGATGTTGAAACCAATGCCTACTGCGCTCTCAGATCAGCGACTCAATATGCCTTATCAGAGAAGGATTCTCTCATCTAATTCTTGATGGAGTGAAATTAAGCAAATACGTGATGCAATTACAACACAGGACAGCGTGAATAGTTTGCAACCAATATACACACAGTTCACCAGGTTGCACAATCGTGCTACTGAAACAGCTGGCGTGGGACTCGTCACAGCATAGCTGTTTGTTTGTTTTATGATATTTAACTCCACTTTCAACAACAGTTCAGTTATATCGTGGCGGTCAGCTTTATTGTTGGAGCAAACCGAAGGACCCGGATAAAACCACCGACCTGTCGTAAGTCACTGACAAACTTTAGCACATTATGTTGTTCACCTCACCCTGATCGAGAGTCGAACTCACAATATCAGTGGTGATAGGCACTGATTGCATCACAGCATAGAAGAATACAACATCGACTTATACTGTGCTACGAACCTTATAGAAATCGATCAAGAAACAGCAAAATGCTACACAACTGGATGTAGTAGGACGAGCATATGACATACTAGACAGCAGAGAACCAGAAAGAAAGTCTATATAAACTTGTTGCTCCTGTGGTCTGTGAAAACCACTAAATACTTACAGTGGCTGGTACAGTATTTCACGGGGTTAATACATCTGCTGATGGACTATTAGTCTCCATAAGTTGGAAGTTATAGTATTTCACGGGGTTAATACTTCTGTTGATGGACTATTAGTCCCCATACGGTGGCAGTTATAGTATTTCACGGGTTTAATACCTCAGCTGATGGACTATTAGTCCCCATACGGTGGCAGTTATATACTTTAGTATTTCACGGGGTTAATACCTCTGTTGATGGACTATTAGTTCCCATACGGTGTCAGTTATATTATTTCACAGGGTTAATACCTCTGCTGATGGAATATTAGTCCCCATACGGTGGCAGTTATAGTATTTCAGAGGGTTAATTCCTCTGTTGATGGACTATTCGTCCCCATACGGTGTCAGTTATAGTATATAAGGGTAATAACAAAATTACCGAACACAGAGCAATCTTCCAAAGGGAAATTCAAAACTCATAAATCAATAAACAGACAAAATCAGTCAACAACCGGGAAACTGGAAAACCGCAATGGTCCTGACTTGGTACAGGCATTTCTAAAGAAATGGTGGATTGAATCAGATTTTACGGCGCCAACCTCTCGCTTCCATTACGGTTCAAAGGTTCCCGTTGTCACTAAAACAGCATTTACAACAATACTGGAAAAACAGGCAAAATAGCAGTCAAACTGTACCAAAGTCAGTATCTAATATATCTCGTGAACCATCACCATCAACTACGAGTCCTTTGAAGTATTTTAATTACGATCGTAAATGTCAAAAGCATTTTTACGTCACACATTCACAAAAAATATTTTTGACATTGTAGACCACGTATACCAAATCCTTATCTTTATACATTTTCACTATATGAAAATGTATCTTTTTTACGGGGTTAATACTTCTGTTGATGGACTATTCGTCTCCATACGGTGTCAGTTATAGTATTTCACGAGGTTAATACCTATGTTGATGGACTATTAGTCCCCATACGGTGACAGTTATAGTATTTCACGGGGTTAATACCTATGTTGATGGACTATTAGTCCCCATACGGTGTCAGTTATAGTATTTCACGGGGTTAATACCTATGTTGATGGACTATTAGTCCCCATACGCTCTCAGTTATAGTATTTTACGGGGTTAATACCTCTGTTGGTGGACTATTCGTCCCCATACGGTGTCAGTTATTGTATTTTACGGGGTTAATACCTCTGCTGATGGACTATTCATCCCCAGAGGGTATCATCCGTTAAACAGTCAATATCTCGATATTTTCATTGTTTATAAGATATACAAATGTATTTCTATGTAATTTACAGCTCTTATGAAGAGTTTGAAGATACCAAAGGGGTAATCATAATCCGTAAATCGTAGGACAGATAATACAATGGGCAAAAGAAATAGGACAAAAGGTCAAACAACGATCTACAAACATTACACATGAAACTAAAAATCGAATAACAAGAATCCCACTCAAAACCAGGGGTGAATCCAGGTGCTCGAAGAAGTTTTTTCAATAAATGCAACGCGCGCACAAAATTAGATATCTACTTTAGTTTAATATAAGAAGAGTTAGAAGATACCAAAGGGTAATTATAATCCGTATATTGAAGAAAAACAGACAACATAATGACCAAAGGAAAAAGTACATAAGAACAAACATCAGTCTACAAATCATACACATAAAACTAAAGATTGAGCAACAAGAACTGCACTAAAAACCCGAGGGTGAACTCAGGTGCTCCGGAAGGGTAGGCAAGTTCCTGGTCCACTTAACTGGCACCCGTCCTGTTAATCTAGTTGCAATGTATGTAACAAATGAGGGGACTAATAAACATTAAAATATATAATTTGAAAAAAATAATAAAATGGTTGCTCCCTAGCTTGCAGCTAGAAATATACAGAATTATATAAATAACTCGTGGTTCAGTATACACTACGAAATGACAGCTAATATTAATTATAAATGTATACAATGTTTCAGAATGTCCAAGCAAGATCAGAAAAGAGACAACTATCTTCGTGTTGCCCACATTTTAATAAAGATAGCCCCATATGCCATTGAGAAGTATGTAGACAGACATTACTCGGGAGGCTTTATTGCTGCATTAAGAGATAAATCTGATATCCTTAAGGAAAAAGCAACACCAGATCAGAGAAAGATTTTACTACCACTCTGTAGTAAGTATAAAAATATGGTATTATTAGAGGGATCATCGTGGCCGTGATATTATGGTAGTTGGATTTACAACTACTTGTGCAATCAGTGCCTATCACCACTAAAGTTGTGAGTTATAATCCCGCTCATGGCGAGATGTACTCGATACAACATTGTGTGATAAAGTTTGTCAGTGACTTTTCTCCGGGTACTCCAGTTTCCTCCACCAATAAAACTGACTGCCATGATATAACACATTTTATTATTATTAGATCTGGAGAACAAGATGAGGGACATTAGATTTATATTTGTACATGCACTTAAGGTGCCATTTTGAGCTCGAGACTGCCTTTTAAGTAATATAATATGCATACTTGAATTCTAGCGGAGTGATTATTGGTTAATGCTAAATGAGATGGCGATCGATGATGTCCGCTTTGTACTAGACCAACACCCTTAATTATAATTTTTTTAGTGCTAGCCCACGAAGGCGGAAACAGACCACGGCGAGATATGTCACCCACTCAGAGAAAAATATCCTAATGCCATACCAATTAATCTTTGCTCTTACTGTCTTATGTTGCATTGTGAGTGGAGAAGCAACAAACACACATTTTATAAGTATTTGGTTGGACCCGACCAAGGTTTGAACCTACGATCTACAGCACTCGAGGTTAGCATGGTAACTATTACAATACCGATGTCGTTTACTTGAATATTAACTCTCATTTACAAAAACGTACGTACAACATGTATATAGACTATTGAACTAATTCCTTATTTAATTTTTACAACAGCATTTAAGGCCTCCTCGATTTTAATTAAAAATTGTCAAAATGTGATAAAGATGGTAAAACACTCAGCCGACCATCATATACCCTATGGAACAACTAATAATTTTTTCAACAAGAGGAGATAACACCCTAGATCTTGTTCTTTCAACCATGCCAGGACAAATTCACGACATACATTCACCAGATCAATTAAATATTCTGCAAAGAGAAATACTTTAATGGCAACCAAACCTCCAGAGATATTGAAGAAAATTGGAAGCTGATAAAGTCCTTCATATTACAGACTATCGAAGAAAATGTTCCATCAAAAATCAGTAGACCTAGAAAATCTTCGCCTTGGATTACTCACCAAATTAGAAGTATGATTCGAAAACGAACTAAATTACATAAGAAAGCCAAAGAGACGGGCAGTCAGAGATTGAAGTCCAAATGGCAGGAACTACGAAAAACCATCAAAGTAGAAATTAACAACGCCCACAACAAATATGTAGAAAACATGATAGGAGACATCAAAGAAAATAGTAAAACTTTTTCGAAATACATAAATGCACAAAAGAAAGACTCCCAGAGTATTCCTCCATTGAAAACTATAAATGGCAAAACAACTGAAAATTACCTAGGTAAAGCAGAAGCCCTGAATGATCAATTCAGCAGTGTGTTCACAAAGCGTCATCTGATAAGGTACCTCTACTACAACCAAAGTATCCAAAAATGGGTAACATACATGTAACTGAAGAAGGAGTGACGAAATTACTACAAGGCTTAAAATACATCAAAGGCTTGTGGTCCAGACGAAATCAGCCCAAAAATCCTGAAAGAACTATCTCATGAACTAGCACCAATAATCCAACATCTATTTCAACAATCTCTAGATACCAGCTCCATACCTGAAGAGTGGACTACTGCAAACATCTGATCTGTCCACTATATAAGAAAGCTGATCGATCCATTCCAGCCAACTATCGTCCGGTGTCACTTACTTGTATATTATGTAAGTTGATAGAACATATTGTATGCTCCAACATCATGAGTCATTTAGATAACCATAACATCATAACCTACAGACAACATGCTTTTAGAAAACACCACAGCTGTGAGACACAAATATGCAATGTTATTCACGACTGGGCTAAAAACATCGACTATGGGAAACAAACAGACATATGTATCCTTGACTTCAATTGGTCGGTTATTTTTAGGGTCAGGATTGCAAAGATTAAATTTGCCACCAATTTAATTCTCAAAATAACCGACCAATCAAATCGCACGTAGGAATTTGGCCCGTACTGCCGCATGGAGACTATCGAAGGAGATTTCGGAGATTGCAAATTCAGTGAAGTATTGCTTTTAAGTTGCAGATAGTTAAAGATGATGACAAAAAGGAATCGAAATATCAAAAATATATTTATTAAGTTTCAAATGGGTACCAATATTATGGCGAATCAGGTCACGACACCAATACAAAACTATTTTGAAAAAGTGTTGTATGAAAATTTGACATTTGAGATTCCTCCCTTGTTGTAGAGATGCCAGTCAAAATTCAATTACAGGGGATGCTTGCTGTTTTTAAACCATTAGATAGAGCTCAATCTAAAAAGAATTTTGAGCCTTCATTTGTAAAAATCGGATGAAGGGTTCAAAAGTTATGAGCATTTGAAATTGCCAATTTTTGGTCAATAATTTTCCCAAGATGGCCGCCATCAATAATGATTTTAATAACTGTTTTAGAATTCTGATTTTTTGTGTAAACAGCAGATAATGTCTCTGCTTTTGTTTTTTCCCATAGATTATAAGTTATTCTGTCAGAAAAATGAAACTGAACATGTTTGAAGTAATATTTGCCATTTGTTTTACTGTCCAAAATGCATCTCGGAGCCACTTTTGATCTTGATCGAAAGGTCCATTATGGCTGACATTGCCATAATTTTGTCAGAAAATAACTTATCTGACATCATAATAGAAGAAATTGTGGGTAGAAATACTTGTTTTGAGTGCAATTATAGCATATGAATCACTTTTTACATCTTTTTGTGGAATTATGAATGCATAAAGGTGGGTGTGCATTTAGTGTTCAACACTATTTGAGATTGGCACCGTTTCACAGCAGTGAGTTATATGGAAAATAACACAAAAAGCTTCATATTTCCTAAACTAAAAATGATATCCATACAAAATTTTGAAGACAATACCACAGTGTTGTGCACGTTATGTTGGATGTGATATTTTTTTTGTCGACACAAGAAATGGCAGCCATTTTGTTCAAAATGGCCGCCATTTTTTCATAAAATTCCTCAGACAGGAAACCTGTTCCAAGATAATTTGATCATTTTTTTATCAATATAATTAATATCACTGAAAAAAATGGATATGGAGGTTTGTACCAATGACCTCTTATTTGTTTTAGCATTTTATTACGTATTAATTGTCATATTGGTGGCCATTTTGAAAACGATGACTTTACAATTCGTTCCACAAATTTACGTTTTTTAAGATTACTCTGTCGTTTCTAGTCAGAATTTGATCATCAAGGTACCAAATTAAAGATATTTTAAAAATCTATAACCTCAAGTAACTAATAACTTAAACTAAATACTTTTCATTTCATATATACCACCAATATGTAATCCCCCCAAGGGGTGAAGATTCCGGACACCTTCCCCTTGGTGAAAATTTAACTGGTCGGCTTGATATATATGTAGGTGTTTTTGCTTTCCTACCTCAATGTCTTGCAATCATAATGTAGTTGTACAATTGCTGAAAGTGATGTTATATGCATCAACCACTTAACAAGCATGATAGTGAAACACCTCTAAACTGAACTTCCTTAAGATCAGCTTGTGTTTAAAATAGATGGATATTATTTACACGGTTTACATATTTTCTACAAAAGGCTACATATGAAATCTGGAACTTTATTTAAAATAAAGTTATGTTGTTTATATGGGATGCTGTTTATATTCAGGTTTCCCTTTATTACAATTCGAGCAAGTAAATTAGTTTCAGCCTTACTCTCCATGTTGTTCGAATCCCGCTCATGGTTAACTTCAGGTGTAATTGATACCACATAATTGTGTGATAACATTTGTCAGTGACTTGCAACAGGTCTGTGGTTTTCTCAAGGTACTCCGGTTTACTCCACCAATAAAACTGACCACCACGATATAACTGAAATATTGTTGAAAGTGGCATTAAACACCATAACTCAACCTCTACTCTCCAACTCCATGTCAAAGTTTCAGTCTTGCTCATTACTATATATTCTAATTTGCTTCTTAAAACATGTTCAATGAAAACAACAAAATATTAAGTTCATTCATTTATTATTCAGGAAATATCTGGTGTATTTTTGAAATACATCATCTATTGTCACATGTATTGCGGTCTGAACAAGTCCAGCTACATGTAAAACTAAATATTTCATTATGATATCAATTATGGACTCATCTGTATATTATCCTGCAGTCCTAAGTTCAGGTATTATATCCCAAGGCCAGCTTGGATCACATGTCTTTGACCAGCAAAGCATACTGTCAGGTAAACTGGAAAAAACAACAGAAGGGACCACAAAGAAACGGTTCTAACTACTTATTATCCTTTCATAACTACTATTATAATAAATATAAATTCATAATGTATTTAGGCAAAACAAAATTACCAGAGTTTCAAATTTTTGCTATAGATCCCAATTTTTCGTGTCTCCCCAAAGTTTTTATTGACCTTTTTGGACAAAGTTAGTCAGATCCTTGTTCTGTATAACCTAGGTAAAATATATGTTTTGTCTACTTATACTACCTTTCCCTTTTTCATACCTGTTAACCCTCCCGCATTTCGCGGGAGACTCCCGCTTTTGAGCTCGGCCTCCCGCAAAGAATGTGCCTCCCGCGCGGGAGACTAAAAACTCCCGCTTTGAAATACTCCTCCCACATTATCTCCTGTGACCATAAATTTGATTAAAATCGAAAAGTTGGACGCCATTTTTGTTGTTTTTATCAGCTGGGTCATTAAAACATTTGCGTGAATCAGCCGATTGTTACTCGGAATTCTCTCGGTTTTTACTAGAAACGCCGATAATGTAAGTTGTTTACAATATCGAGTGGATAACTACACGAATCAAAGTTGTGAAAAAAGAAAATTTGAAGGCGAGTATCGTTCAATTACTTACTTAAATACGAAAAAAACTTAAAAAAAAATACAGTTCAACTATGTCACAATCAAGGAGACGTTGGAATTCAGGACCTAGCACCCCTTCTTCAAAGAAAAAGAAACATTATTGCAAATTCTTGGAGGACTGGACAAAATTATACGATTGGGTGCAGCCTACTTCTTTAGGGAATGATATGGCATTTTGCAAACTTTGTTCTACAAATTTTAGTGTCAGCCATGGTGGTGTATATGATATTAAAAGACATGATGATGGAGATTCACACAAAAAAAGCAGTTGCTTCAACAAGGAAATCAACCAATCTTAAAAATGCAGACCCAGACGGCCAGAGATAATTTTTTCTATGTTAAAAAACAATCCAGACAGATATGAGATCTGAGTTGAACAATGACACATGTTGTTCTTTATTATGTACAAAGCAAAATCAAAACTTGTTGTGTTATGAGTACGAACCAAGTGACTCTGTTCTAAGATCAGCAAAACAAGCTGTATTGTCCTACCAAAGTGGTTTGAAGTAATGTTGTTCAGCAACAACAATAAAAGTTGTACAGTAAATTTTGTTTGCTTTAATCTATAAAATTTAGTGTGAAAAAGTTCGTCACGCAAAATCTCCCACATTAAATAGTTGGAATGTGGGAGATCTCCCACATACACAATCTCTGAGGTTAACAGGTATGCTTTTTGAGAATATTAGCAGAAACACTGGTATTTTTTTTCATTGGTCAATAAATATGCAATTACATGTTGTTTACTTTTATTTGAATTTAGTCAACCATGGAAGCTGGCAAATACAAAAAAAAAAAATGCAGCACCATGACAAAAGTTGTTTGTGTTGATGCATACTTGCAATCCAATGCCCTGGTTGAATAGTTCAAATGACATAATTTCATTGAAATTAAACCTGGCTTTGGAATTTTTTTTTTATCTCTGTTTACACCCCCCTTTTCGGTTTGTTTACTTTTGTTTTGACAAGTTGGAAGTATTATAAATTGACAAGTTTTTCATAAACTACTTGAAAAGAAGCAATGCAAAAAATAAATCGTACGTTTAAAACATTTAGAACAAGGTTTATACATACCTAACCTACGATAACACCTGTGTTACAACCAGCGTCGTTGACGTTACAAATACTTCCCACTTCCAGCGATGTACAAAAAATGTACGTGGTTGACGTTCTCCTTCAGACATGTTTAGGGGCGTTTTAAATACTAAAATTCAGCTATGTTCCCGATCTAATATGGTTGAGATGGTATGTTTTCTACATTGATATTGTAACAGAAAATACAAATATCGGCATCGGAGAACGCTACTCCAAAATTTTCATTGAATAGTTCATCTTGGAACTTTTCAGACGACCATTTTCCATTTAGCATGCTCAGGAAATCGGAAGCGACTGTGACCATGCGCAAGTTACGAATCTGAGCTTTAATTGGATAATAATTATGGAACTATATAACATCAGGAACATAGCCGGGCAAGGCATTGAAAGGGGGGACCCTAGTCAAAAAAAACGTGCCGCGAATGGTAAAATTCCGAAAACAGCGATTCCGATTCGAACACGTTATATTTAAACGATTCCATATTAAAAGAAACACAATTTTTAAAGATTATAAACAATGTTTAGATAATTAATTAATGTAAAAAAATTATATCTTTATATAGTTTTATCTGTCAAAATCTGACATCAAAATATTGCATTTTCGTGTATCAGCAGCAACCGGAAAACAAAATGGCGGCCGAAATAACGATCAGTCGGCATCTCTACTTGTTGTTATTTAGAGTAGTAGAGGGATTAAAAAATCGTATCAAGCCCCTGTATGTGAACCGGCGCATGTGTCGTCGGGTCAAGTTCTCAATGGAATCATAAAAACCAAGACGTTGTAAGTTCGAGCATTTATTGCAGTTACATTGGAAATACTTCCAAATAAAAGACCCTGTAATAACAATATTAAAACCAATAAATAATGGACCAAGAAAGATAACTCTGATAGCTTATGCATACTAATAGGTGAATATCTAAAATTAAATAAATTACAATTCTTACAAGATTCTAGCAAAATATTTATTCTCTATGAATGAATTATATTCCTGCTCATGGTTCTCATGGACGATTTCTAAATTTTTTTTTATATCAAGCAAAAGTGTTATTACATGTAAACAATAGCTTCACATGAACCAAACAAAATAGCAGCAAAAATAAGAATAAACTAAGCATTATAATACCAAGCAAAATAATAACAAAAATAAGCATAAACTCAACATTATAATAAGTAAAATAATAAGTAGCAAAATTAGCATTAATAAGCAAAACTATGAAAACAACTATTTTTACCTCACACTGGGGTTGCAATGGTGCTCAAAACATGCACAATTACACAAAACACAGATTACAACTAAAATTGTGTATTAACTCGCCTTTTAATATTTTAATGGTATAACTAGTATTATGATTATATTAAATTCATATTTAATAGTTTTAATTATTATCTCATTTAACTTTTAACACTTTAATAGCATTTAATATGTTTTATAAGTTTATCTGTTTTATAAATCAGTCAATCAATCAATCAACCCAATCTCACTGAGAATGGTACTTTATAGACAATTAGCAAGTTTAGTAAGTATAAATACCTTAAATGAATATTAGTAGTGACAAATAGAAATATTATATCAGTTCAAGCTGGTTTCAAATAGTCATCAAAAAGAATATGTATATGGAGTTGACAATATGTCTGCCATCCAAGCTTATGAAAATTTATAGAGTGTCTCAAAAGAACAACAGAATTTCCTACCAAAAATGCATGTGACTCAAATAGCCAATGACATGAAATACTTGGTCAAACTGACCTCTCCTAATCAAAAATGCAAAATAAGGATACATATCAGGGTCACTTTCCTGAACTTAGGTCATAACCCTAATTAGCATATAAAACATAACAAAGTTGTAGACTTCATTCATTTTATTACTCAAAGATAGTTTCAATATTATAAATAAATGATAAAGTCATGAAGGTAATTATTTCAACATATTTTATTTACAAAAAGTTTATTTTATGATCATAGTAAAAATTAAATTATTTACAAACTGTCAAAATTCACTCTTCCACACATATGCTAATGAGATTATACCCAATCGATAAATTGTTCGTTTGTTTACAAAACGAAAAAAGGACGTCGTGTTAGAATTACGATTATTTCATGGGACTATTTGAATTTGTCGTTGGCGACATCACAATACCAATCTAGGTTATCAAACTTAAGTATAACCAATGTTGCTCCAGACAGATCAGCCAATCAGATTGCAGTATTCAAATCAAATTAAATTATTTACAAATGAATAGCGTAATATTATCATTCATCAACAAATAATCTAGATCTGTCATTACAAATTGCAAATTATGTTATATGAAAAAAATACATATATATATTCATAGGTTTTACTAAGCATAGTCTTAGTCAGTTTTATGATGAAATTATATGGACTACTACCCTTGACGGATGTGTTCTGGATTATCTTATTTCAAAATGTTTGCTGACCATTGATGATCAAGCTGAAGCAACACAATGCGCAAGACCATCAGAAAGGAATAAGAAGGTCTTAGACAAAGTGTTGCAACATCCAAGCAACATCTGCCATGTTTTCATAGAAGCCTTAAGAAAAGCTGGACCAAATCATAATGATCTTGTTGAGAGACTGGTCAAACTAGACAGTGAAGCAACATTTCCGCATGAATCACAAGTATCCAGGGATGAGAGATCAATCGGTGAGTTAATTAGATATCTACGTTTTTAATACTATCATTGGGTCGATACCTCTGCTGGTGTACTATTAGTCCCCCGAGGGTATCATCCACCAAGCGGTCATGTGTTCGACACTGATATCCTAACAAGGCCGTAAGTGTATATTATTAAAACTAAGGTTCTCCTCCATCTGCCTCAGTCGTATGCAAGATAGCCGATTTTGCTATCATGTTTAGGCTCTTTATTTTTTTTATTCTTCGTAAGATTTTAATATTATTTAGCTTTACAGTCTTTGATTGTGAGCATACTTGATGAAGGTTATTCCAGAAACATGTCGAGGACACTAAATTAGAAATTCTTCTCGCTAACCCACTTGCCTGCAGCCCGGGACAAGTAAAACTAGATTCGGACAAATGAAGTCTAAAAGAATTTGTTTGAATAATTTTGTTTTCTAAATTTGGTTTTCAGGCAAGTAGAAGAAAATATTAAGGCAAAGATGGACTATCATTAGTACCTATCACCACTAAAGTTGTGGGTTCAAATCTCACCCATGAGGGATGTACTAAAGACAACATTATGTGATAAAGTTTGTCCTTGACTTGTGGTAGACCGAATAATATGTCTCTTGTGTGTCTATATTTGTCATTATATATTTTCTTTTTATTATTTGGACATTTTCTTTTTTTTTCTTTTCTTTTCTTTTTTTTTGACACACAGTGTGTCAAAAAATATGTCCAAATAATAAAAAGAAAATATATAATGACAAATATAGACACACAAGAGACAGATTATTCGGTCTAGGCTTGTGGCAGGTTGGTGGTTGTCTCCGGTTTCCTCCACCACAATATAACTGATATATTGTTAAAAGTGGCATTTAACACCATAACTATAAATTATAGTATAGTATAATCCCCTTCAATCAAGAGTTAGCAATGTGTCGACATGTTTCTAGAATAACCTTCATCTGATAGGCCCATTCTCACATTCCGTACCCCTTGTCTATTTTGTCATTTGTTTGCAGAGAGTTTTCCAAATTACGTCATCATCATTTATCTTAGTCAATGACTATGTAGGTCATGTGTATAATTGGTGATAATATCACAGCTTCCAAGCGATACACGTTGTAATATTTTTATTTCGTATCTTTACAATGTATAAACTAACGTTTCATAATAGAAGATATAAACTCAAATTTCGGACACTCCTTTTAAATGTGTTATCATAGGATCAGACATGCATGAGCCTATGAGAATCATATGGGGATATTAGGGTTAGGGTGATGATATAGCTGAAATATTGCTGAAAGTGGTGTTAAACACCAAAATTCAATCAATCAAAAACTCAATCATAGAAATCAAATATGCCATTTAGTAAGATTGTGGATACATATTTCTGTAATTTAATATCTTCAGTGGCGCTAGACACAAACAGAACCAATATCAAAGGTACAAACTGAACATTGAGTTTGATGAGCAACAAGACAAGTTATCATTACCATTCCTGTCAGTGTGTCACATGGAGCTTAAAATGTTTTTGTTAATCTTTAATTTATCAGATATCTCTCAGTACAAATTATGTAAGAAAAGTTCTCTAATTGAATTTAAGAGCTATTTAATTCAATCAAGTATAAGGATCTCTTTAATTGAAATAGAGATATCTAAAATATGAAAGAGAAAACCCTTTAATTGAATAAGTTCCCTAAATGAATTTAAGGGCTGAACAATTGAACTTTTTTAATACATATGGGCTGTTTAAAGAAAAAATGACCCCAAAGTGTGACATACAATTTTTGTAGGTGACCAAAATTAAAGTAATTGGAAATTGATGTCCTATTGGATTTTAAGGACCCACATAAGTCCAAGTTTACTAATTTATCATCAGTTTGTGAAAGAAATTAAGAAAACAAAATTTGCAACATTTTATTAATGGCTTTTGATCTATATTTTTGAAAAACTAACAATATTTCTCAACAAGATTACAACAGAAGTAATTCTAAAATTTATTGTACATTATTAATTTATTGATACAACGAAGTTCAAAAATTAATTTTCAATCATTTTTAACCAATATTTTTAATTTAGAGATAACATTTAATGTATTTTCACCATTTTTTAAAGTGATTTTTTGGTTTCTCATTACAAAAGTTTCTGTTTCTCTTAAAAAAAGGTCCACACTGATATGAAAAGTACATCTGAAGACACATACACGATACTAATTCATTCACTGAAAATTTCATAGAAATTGCTTTATTCATTTTTGCATTATTCACAAATGACAAATGAAAAACACATGTATTTTTACCTAATTTTTTTATACTCCTGACATATTTTTGTATATATATATCAACTAAAGTGAATATTTCAACAGAAGTAGGTGTTAAAATTGGAGTCCAATGAATAAAACAGGTCATCAGCATATAATTTAACAATTATCTATTAGAGAAATATTAATTTGCTTGATATTAAGACTTAAAGTTGACCGCAAGCAGCTGTATCAAGTAACTTAGGGCAGTAAAATATTTGAAAAATACATTATACCAAATTTATTTACTTCTCACTTGCTTTCTTATTACATCAGAAAAGTTCACATTTGTTTTATTTATTCACATTGTTTTAATATTTTGTTTGGTGGTAAGTACAAAAATAGGTCAGGAGTGTAACAAATGTTCAACTCAATGGAGACTTGTAGAGTTTTTGATGCCGAAGAAGGAAGGACTCACCCTAACTTTCCTCTCTCTATTTTAATTTTGATATGACATGAGATTGGTAATTTTAGAGCTATGGTCTATAGACAAGAATGACGGTATTGGCAGCCATATTTGTCGACTGATCAAAAAAAATCACAGCAAAAGTTTTGAACTAGATACCATATAAAGGAACATCCACACCAATTTTGGTTCCAATCTGCCCATTGGATTCAGAGGAAATGGTTTAAAAAAAAATTACTACGACGGACGCCAAATGATGGAAATAGCTAAAAAGTAAAAAGTAGGATTTGTGTCAGGAGTGTAACATTTTATGTTGATAGTTAAATACATAGCTATTTTCCAATGAATGAAACAATTATTCACAAAACATTTAATATTTTAATTACCAATATTTATATCATTCATTTCTGCTTTGTGAAAACTATGTCTTAATCATTTTTGAAAATCTCTTTGAAGTGCTCATGATTATATAGATTATTTTTTTCAATCAACGGCTTAAATAAATTATAACAAGGAGATAGAATGCTACAAATATAATAGAATTGCATTACAATACCTCAGCAAGACACAGATGGTCAGTTCCAGTCAACCATATTTTCTAAATCTGACTAAAGAGTAAGTTCAATAGTGCTAGTTTTTAATTGGATAAAAGCGTTACACTCCTGACATACACGTAGATGTTTTGGCCACACCAAAGAACTGGCGGTCATCAGATCATTATGCTTGTCACTCATGATCTTTGACAGGACTGTTGACTAAATTAAAACACAAAATATTATAATTAATAAGATTGTGTTAAAATTATGACCTTGTAAATTAAATTGTTACACTCCTGACATATTCCACAGGTGTTCTTCTATTGAATATAGGATTGATGTATAAGCTCACAGAGACATGTTGATGCTTCTGGTTTCAGCTATGATACTTAAAGAGACAATTAACCATTGTCAGTTGTTGAGAAGTATGCTACATACCTAAATAATTTCACTTTTAGACAACACAAACAGTTTTATTGACCTTTATTTTTTTGATACATGGTAATTTTACCTATCTGGTCCTGTCTTCAAAATTACAAAAAAATGCATCAATTATGCATGAAATTTTAGCTAAAATATCAAAGTTTTCCATAAGATATATTTTTCTACTGTACAATTATTTGTTTTCTAATTACACAACATGGCAGTACATGCATCTTTGTAAAGGTCACACTAAAAGTGTTACACTCCTGACATTTTTTTATACATTTTTGGACGCTATTTTTTAGTGGTAGCAGATAATGCCGTGAAATTTTGCAGCAAGGTTCTATGTACCAAAGTACATATTCTGATACAAAAAGATACAATTTAAATCATCACATATTAGAATGGTCAATGATAAAAGAAATGGGGTAAAAAAAATTTTAACAGCCCATATGGAGATGTCTCTAATGTATTATCAGAGCTCTCTTTGGTACTAAGAGACATCCCTTCGGTATTAAGAGAATTCTCTATTTCGATTAGAAGATTTAATATCTAATTCAAGTCTGTTACAACAAATATGAATTTTCCTTCCAAAAAATTGTTCGTTTTGATTTCAAAATTATTTTTGAATGAAGACTGCTAATATGAATACTCTGGATGATTTGTGGAATGGGAAAGATTGTAATTCCCTACAACTGCACCCGTATTTTGCATCAATAATGTCGATTTTTTTTATATATACTTTAGTTTATTATATTATACTAAAACGAAATGAAAACATCTTTGTTACTGTGATTATAGCAATCATTTGTCTAAACATTGACACCCATTAAATCACACTCTTCCACTTGATCACCATTATTCTTTAGTGTATGTTTATTTTTTTCTCGATTATTTCAGGCGAATACACAGTTCGGATTCAAAAGAATTATTACAAATTAGTACATGAATTGTCATCCACTGCCACCATTGTAGACCAGCTGCTATCAGATGAGGTTTTAAACATTGACGATTCTAGTGAAATCTTATCCAAAGTTAAACCCTCAGAGATGAACAGAAATTTGATAGAAAAGATTAGGGATAGAACCCAGTATGACAAGTTTATAGCAGCTCTGAGAGATGACAGTGTTAATGTAGAACTTGCAGACGACATAGAACAAACTGACGTCACGGAACACGACATGGAAAGTTTACAATCTCAAACAGGTTACTACTGTTTTAAAGTTTTAAATTTGAATACTGCTAATATCCCACATTGATTATTTTTAGCTCACCTGATCCAAAGGTCAGGTGAGCTATTGTCACCACTGTGCGTCTGTGGTCTGTCGTCCGTCCGTCTGTCCGTTAACTTTTCACATTTTAATCAACTACTCTGAAGCCATTGGGCCAATTTGAACCAAACATTGGTGGAATGGCCCTTTGGTGGTCCCCTTTCAGAATTGCGTCTGATGACCCCGACCACCAACTAAGATGTCCGCCATTACTAAAAGTAGAAAATTCATTAAAAAACAAATAAAAATCTTCTCCTCTAAAACTACTTGGCCATTTGGGACCAAACTTTGGTGGAATGGTCCTTAGGTGGCCCCCTTTCAGAATTGTGTTCTAAGACTCCGGCGCCCAACCAAGATGACCGCTGTTACTAAAAACATAACTGAATGCAAACATAGGCTTGTGACATATCATAAGATTCAAAAGAAAAATACTGTTGAGATGCGATGTTAGTTGTTCATTATAGGATTCAGGTAGCAATATTTTCCCCAAAAATGACTACTGTTACTAAAAATAGAACTAAATGTAAACATAGGCTTGTGCCATATCATAAGACTTGAAATGGAGAGTTCTGTTGAGGCATGATTATCAGTTGGTCATTATAGCATTTGGGTCATGTGAGCTATTGTCACCACTGCGCATTGTCCGTCCGTCCATTAACTTTTCACATTTTAATCAACTCCTCCGAAGCTACTGGGCCAATTTGAACCAAACTTTGGTGGAATGGTCCTTTGGTGGTCCCCTTTCAGAATTATGTCCGATGTCCCCGACCACCAACCAAGATGTTGGCCATTACTAAAAATAGAAAATTCAGCAACAAATCAAATAAAAATCTTCTCCTCTAAAACTACTTAGCCATTTGGGACCAAACTTTGGTGGAATGGTCCTTAGATGGTCCCCTTTCAAAAATGTGCTCGACGACCCCGGCCGGCAACAAAGCTGGCCGGTGTTACTAAATATAGAAAATTCAGCAAAAAATGAATTAAAAAATCTTCTCCTCTGAAACTGCTGGCCAATCTGGACCAAACCTTTGTGGAATGGTTCTTATGTGGACCCCTTTCAGAATTGTGTCCGACGACATTGGCCGCCAACCAAGATGGCTGCCATTACTAAAAACATAACTGATTGCAAACATAGGCTTGTGACATATCATAAGACTCAAGATGGAAAATACTGTTGAGATGTGATGTCAGTTGTTCATTATGGGATTCAGGTAGCGATATTTTCCCCAACATGACTACTGTTACTAAAAATAAAACTAAATGTAAATATAGGCTTGTGACATATCATAAGACTTGACATGGAGAGCTCTGTTGAGGCATGATTATCAGTTGTTCATGATAGCATTTGGGTAGCAATATTTGCCCCAAAAGAACTACTAGAAGAGTCCTTGCATGGCCCCTTTTCAAAATTATGTTCAGCAGCTGTACCGTGCCCTCCATCCAAGAGGGGTGTTGCTACTAAAAATAGAAATTTATAGAAATTGCTAAAACCACTATATTTATCGTCACCTTTTTCGACAATGGAAGGACAGCTCGTCATGGTTTAGCCCCACAGAGATGGTTCCAGTTATTTTAAAATGGGTCCCCTACACAGAAGTGGGATTTTTTTTTTTTTTTTACCAAATTGGGAAATTTCGTAATAGGTCATTTTTAGCTCACCTGGCCAAAGGCCAGGTGAGTTTTTTTCCGTCGTCGTCCGTCCGTCGTACGTAGTAAACTTTCATATTTAAATCTTCTCCTCTGAAACCCCTGAACCACATTAAACCAAACCTGGTAGGGATGGTCCTTGGGTGAGTTCCTTTCATAATTGTGTCCGACAGATCCGCCCTCCATTCAAGATGGATGCTGTTACTAAAAATAGAATTTTTTTCAATTGTCCATTGTTGCTTTATTATAAATCTAAATGAGCTCAATTTTTTTCTGCAGCTACATGGAAATGAGTAGTTTAACAAATATTCAGGGTTTTTATGTAAAATTTTTCTTTCAGCCGATTTATACCAATTATGGAAATTAGGCATATTTTGATAAAAGATCACATTTAAATCTTTTCCTCTGAAACCGCTGAACCAGATTAAACCAAACTTGGCAGAGATGGTCCGTCGGTAGGTCCCTTTCAAAATTATAATCGACAGCTCCGCCCTCCATTCAAGATGGCTGCTGTTACTAAATATAGAAATTTATTCAATTGTCCATTGCTGCTTTATTATAAGTCAAAATCAACTAAACTTTTAACTGCAGCTTCATGGCAAGGAGTAGTTTAATATATATTCCAGGTTTTTCAATGAAATTTTTCTTTCAGCCGATTTATACCGATTACACATTTAAATATTTTCCTCTGAAACCGCAGAACCATATTAAACCAAACCAGGTAGGGATCGTCATTGGGAGGGTCCCTTTCACAATTATGTCCGACAGTCCCGTCATCCATTCAAGCTGGCTGCTGTTACTAAGAATAGAAATTTCTTCAATTGTCCATTGCTGCTTTATTATAAGTCAAAATCAACTAAACTTTTAACTGCAGCTTCATGGCAAGGAGTAGTTTAATATATATTCCAGGTTTTTCAGTGAAATTTTTCTTTCAGCCGATTTATACCGATTACACATTTAAATCTTTTCCTCTGAAACCGCAGAACCAAATTAAATCAAACCAGGTAGGGATCGTCCTTGGGAGAGTCCCTTTCACAATTATGTCCGACAGTCCCGTCATTTATTCAAGATGGCTGCTGTTACAAAGAATAGAAATTTCTTCAATTGTCCATTGCTGCTTTAGTATAAATCAAAGTGAGCTCTCATTTAAATGCAGCTACATGGCAATGAGTAGTTTGACATATATTCTGGGTTTTTCTGTGAAATTTGTCTCTCAGCCGATTAATACAGATTATGCAAATTAGACATATTTTGAGAAAAGATCACATTTAAATCTTCTTCTCTGAAACCGCTGAACCAAATTAAACCAAAATTGGCTGAGATAGTCCTTGGGTAGTCCCATTTCAATATTGTGTCCGACAGTCTCACCCTTCATTCAAAATGGCTGCTGTTACTAAACATAGAAATTTATTTAGTTGTCAATTTCTGCTCTATTACAAATCAAAATGAACTAAAATTTTAACTGCAGCTACATGACAATGAGTAGTTTAACATATATTATGGGTTTTTCTGTCAGATTTTTTCAGCCAGTTTATTCCGTTTTGGAATATTATGAGATAAAAATCACATTAATTTTTTTGCTCAGAAATTTGAGTTGAAATGATCTTTGAGTGGCCCACTTTCAAAATTATGTGTAACATCCCCATTTTCTATCAACTTTAGATGTCAAATTGAAAACCAGGTGAGTGATTATAGGCTCCTGGGAGCCTCTAGTTGATTAACGCTATTCCATAGCAATATTGTACTGCTAATTTGCTAGGAAAACGCCTTACTGTCGAGTCTGGTATATTGGTCCGGTACCGACTTCGCCCACCTACAAAATGTTTATTTAAACTGTTGTGAAGTTGACAAGTCGTATTCACATGTATCTATTATTGAGAATACAATATACATGTGAATTAATAATGGAACATGAACTGTTTATATAAAATTATCCTTCCAGAGCACCTGAGTACACCCCCAGTTTTTAGTGGGGTTAATATTACTAGATCTTTAGTTTTATGTGAAAAGTGTTTTGTAGATAGTTTTTTATACGCCCGTCTCGAGACGGCCGTNGGGCGGTCTGGTGGGCGGGTGTCCACACAGGTTTCCGCAAAATAACCTTAGTTCTGTAAATCAGATTTTTTCCAAACTTGGCTACATGATAGAGATGCCGGTTTAACGTTGTAATTGCCGCCATTTTGTTTTCCGGTAGATCACTGGTCCTTAAAATTGCTTCTTTTGTGACCTTTATTCTCCTTTAAGTATTGCATTTTATTTTCAAATAAAATTTTTTATATATTTAATCAAGTAAGAATTTTGATAAAATGTATATAAATTTGAGTAACTTACCGACGTATTTATGTATTCGGTGATTTTTGCGTAGCGTACAGCGGTTTTTTTTACTTCGCGGCACGGTTTTTTTTGGTGGAGATGCCCTTTTCGGATATAAAAAGAAATATGTCGCCGACGTCATACAGCAATAAAATTAGTATCCAATGAAAATTCAGACACTCATTTACCGCAAATTGAAAGTCTTTTTTCGTTTCCGGTAGAAACTGACCTTCAGACGCCAGTTTGAAAACTTTGAGGACTCCGATTTATAAGATAAGTATTGATTTCACAGAAAAGACCGCGATATTCAAATTCTACGGTGTCTTATTAGCCTAATCTCATAAAAATGCTAAAGATATTAATTGAGTGACATATTTCTTTTCAGTAAACTAAAAATCTGATCTGAACGTAAGTTGATGAATGACGACATTTCAACAACAACGTCAACAGTTATCGAGACGTCTTGGAACCACTTGTCAGCGAGTGAAATTAATCAAGATGTAGATCTAGTGTTTAATCTTCTCACGGATGAGAGATATAGTGACGGTTAGTGTACAAATTAATCTGATCCAATAATTTTGAAAGGGAAGGAGAAAGCAACAATAAAAAAAAAGGGGGGGGGGGGTACTTTTTAAAACTATCAATCTCTCAGTTTGTTAATACGGTGAACAATGAAATAGCACATTGTTTGTGCATGAAAATGATTTGAATTTCAAAACAACTTGAACAAGATAAGTAACAAGTAAAAAATAAAGCTATTGATAGGCAGGGGAGAGTGCCGGTTCATGTTTTTATAAATGGACCTGCCCAACACTCTCTCCATTCTTTCTCTCTTTATTTTTATTTATCTCCTTTCGGTCTGGGATATAATGGGAAGGGGGTATGAATAAAACCATAAAATCTAGGGGAAGTGCTGCCAAAATGTTTGTGTGTGGGGTGGAAGGTATGGACAAAAATCTAATGAAGGGGGGAAGGAGGTCTACCCTGGTCCTGACACAATAATACATTATAAGGGAAGTAGGTCATTTTCAGTAGTTTATTCACCATGTTCCATTTGTGTCTGAAATGATTTAACTGGTGTAAGGGACCAAGAATTGGGAGGAGAGTGGATGCTTCCTTCTTTGCTTATTATCCTTGCCATTTTATATCATGGTTTTAGTTCAAAGGGTGGATGCTGTATCATTTTATTTTGCTTTTGTAATGTAACATGTAAATGTTGTAACATATTACTGGTAGTCAATGTCGTGTTGACAAAATATGAAACTAAAACAGCAACAATTTAATAAATTTTTGTCTCCGTTGTTGTTGATCATCATCGATAGCCCACGGCTATGATATACTCTTCACATGTGGGTCAACTGATAGAAAAATTTTTGTAGTCATAAATTATTCATCTCAAATCTGCTCGTCTCTGTTGTATTTTTGAGGATGTGAATTATTTGCATTTGTATTACATACATTTTGCTGGACCAGAAAATTATGATTTTGCATAGTAAAAAAAAACATGGTTTTATATAATTTTTTTCTAATTCTTGCGACATACCTACCGCCAATTGTTAGATTTTAGTAATGTTATGTTGCTATAACAACTTCTAAATGCTGAATAAAAAAAAACCCAAAGTTTACAGAGATGTCGTAAAACTATACATGTATTTAAAACCAAATCACAAACAGAAAGGACATTTTTTTGTGTACACAGAATCAATTTAATGTACATGTATTATTTAATATTTACTTACTCTTCCATATGGTTTTTGTGAATAAGTGAAAGAAAATAAATCAGGAAAGATGCATAAAAAACATCTACATTTACATTTCACAATATTGCTGTATTTAATCTTGATAACTATAAATATTATGGTACATTGTATGAAGAATTAAAAATAGCACTTAGAAATTTTTTCAATGTTTAAATATAAATTACATTATTAAAGTTCTGAATGCTTTCTGATTTTTTTTTCTTTATTCAGATTATGGTAATTGAACTTCACTACCACAGCTGGTCTGGATTGGCAGTGGTTTATCTCTTTCTGCTGACTTTGAAATAAATCCCTGAGATCGCATGACAAGAACATGGAACATTCAGCACATTTCCAAATTGAGGACAAATAGGAAGAAATTGCTCACTATATTATGAATAAATTATAAATTTTACTATTTTTAACTCACATGGATCATTTTTTGTCCTAATTTTAGTATAAACATGGTATAATTTTAAATATTCAGACCTATTTCATGGAAAAGTTAAAGGGTTAGTGCTATGGTGTAATGCCACTTTCAAAAATATTTCAGTTATATTGTGGTGGTTTGTCATTGGTGGAGGTAACCGGAATACCCGGAGTAAAACACTGGCCTGCTGCAAGCCACTGACAACTTTATCATATAATGGCAGAGAGTGAAACAATTTGACTTGCTCAGTTTTGTGGTACATGTATAGTACATGTATTTGTTTAAGTTGATCATCACTTTCAGCAATTGTTTAGCTACATGTATATTATTACTGCCAATATTGAGGTATAAAGAGGGAAAACTTCTTTATCAAGCTGACAGATGAAAACCCTTGTCATGTTTAGGAGGCAGGGAAATGTTGATATTTAAGATGGCTAACCTAGATTAGTGGTATAGATCTATGTCATGCATATGGCATGAAAAACTGTTTTGTTTTGACTTTTTAATTACGGTACTTATTTTGAGGATATAGATTTCAAAATGACAATTAGTCTTGATGATCAAATTCGGACAAGAGACGAGTGAGAAATCCTAAAAATGTAGAATTACAGAACATATAATTTTGGAAAGGTTTCTGATGTTGGTGTTTTTATTTACAAATGTCACTATTTGTTGCTTTGACCACACTCGAGGAGTGCATGTTAACTGTTACACTCTCGATTTCATGTATGCTGGTAGAAATTACAGTATAGATGGACTGCTAGCCATGTGTTCTTATTGTGGTATCTCTTTTTATATATTCAGTTGATTTATCTTTACAAGAGATTGATAGAGGGCTTTCAGTTGATTATTCTGATACCTAGATGGTCAAAATCGGACAAAGAACGCCAGAGAAATAACAAAAAATATGATTTTTCCGCAAAAAATATCCGCATTTGGCAGCCATTTTGTTTCAAAATGGCCACCATTATAAGTTTATTAGTGTCCACAAAACAATATAATTAAACAAGAAGATATCATCTATCTACATTTCAAGTTTCATGTAATTATCTTGTATACTTTTTGAGATCTAACCAGTTATATACATGTATAACTACATTATATTTACAAGATTTCAACATTTTTGATGGTGCCACAAAGACAACAATCACCAAACTGCCTCAACACCCGTTTTCAAATCTGTATAAAACTATATTTCCAAGACTGAAAAGGGTTATAGTTCATAATCCTATTCAGAATAAATGGTTTAACAACCTCAGTTATTTATCTAAACAAATTTATGTTGAAGTAATATGGAAAAGTGACGTGAACATGCCCTTTGTGGTCATTTCGACCAACCGAAAAGCTGTTTTCGAGGATTTTAACAGGTCTCAAAATTTGAAATGTTGTCTAATTTCAAAAAGTCCTGTAGTTTTTCTTGTATACATATGTTTGTTCTCCCAGAAAACAGAAGATTATGCTACAAAAGAATACCATCGTTGATATATTAACCATGGAAAAGTGTTGAAAAGGGTGTTTTCCCTGGCGGCCATCTTGGAATAAAAATGGGGGGGAAGTCTGGAATTTGAAACAGTCATAACTTTGCAACTACTGGTCCGATTTTTACAAATGAGGGCTTAAAATTTCTCTCTTTGTGAGTTCTAATTGATAAAAAAGAACTATATAAGTTTTAACATTGATGGAAATTGTCCTGGCATCTCTATACATGATTCCCCTGTGGTAGGGGAAGAACCCTATTTATTTTGGGATCATTAGGTCAAAGGTCAAGGTCACCATTACTATAAATATAATTTTTGACAACAGGGTCGTTTCCACATAACTTTAGTTCTGTGTATTGGATCTTTACCAAATTTGATCACATGATTGCCCTGTAGAAGGGGAAGAACCCTATTTATTTTGGTGTCATTAAATCAAATGTTAAGGTCACCGTTACTATAAATAGAATTTTTGACAACAGAATCGTTTCCGCACGATAACTTTAGTTCTGTATATTGGATCTTTACCAAACTTGGCCACATGATTCCCACGTGGAAGGGAAAGAATCCTATATATTTTGGGGTCATTAGGTCAAAGGTCAAGGTCACCGTTAACCTCAAAGGACTTAATTTTCCTGCTCACATGATTAGTTGTTTGACTGAATTACCATTATACCGTTTGATAATTTATATAGACGGGCGTATTTTGTGATGCACACCATTTCTTGTTTCCTTTTTCTTTTGGCCATTGTACCGAGCCAGACGATATTTTATGGGATTTTGCTTTGACATTATGAGTATTTTTGGTTTTCATTTTATAATCTATAATTTGATAAAAATACACATTTTCTCTATCCACAGTTTTCAAATCAAGTCGATGGAGTGCTAAGCTTGGTATTGACTTGATGATTTTATTAGCGGCTGAAACAGCTAAGCCTAAGGTGACGTTAACAGAGATAGAACCTACTGGAGATGACGACGTAATAGAAACACAACTTTATAAACTCAAGTCATGGACAAGTAGAATTGTTCAGTCCAAAGAGGACGAAATAGATTCAACAGAAAGTAAAGAAATGTTAGATTTAATACCAAAGGTATGGTAAAACATTATTTGCATCCTTTTCACAAGACACATGTTTTGTCAAATAACAAGTTGGTGTTAAAAAAAAGTTTGAAGATACCAAATGGTTAATCAGAAAAATGTTAAATGATGAAGGACAGACAATACACTAACTAAAAAACTTAGAGGCTAAGTGGGCTGAAACTGTGTCGCTTTACCTGTCGGACCAACCAGTACACACTTGACTGTACTTCCGAGTTCACCCCGTATTTTATTGTTTCCTGTTGCTCAATCTTTAGTTTTATCATTATGTATAGTATTTTGTAGATGATTGCATTTTCTGTAATAACATAAATTTGAATAAACCAAAGGGGTAATCAGAATCGGTAAATCGAAGAAGAACAGACAACACAATGGCCAAAAGAAAAGGCTACAAAAGGACAAACAACGATCTACAAAACATACACATATAGCTAAAGATTGAGTAACACGAACCCCACTAAAACCAGGTGTGAACTTGTGTGCTCCTGAAGTGTTAGCATTTCCTGCTCCACTAGTGACACCCGTCGTGTTATTCTAGTTACAAACCTGGTGATAAGTCAAGAATGAGGAAAGAACCGGGAAGTGTTTACGACAAGTGGAACATATCCGTTGATATTTGTGACACACATATTCTATAGCGGTCAACTAAGTCACGGTGACGACTGTAAAACTTCATTTGGTGTCATTAGTCTTTAGCATGAACAATTTTTAACATTATTGTACAAATCAGATAATAACAGCTAGGAATGAAATTAATATCTAGTTAATAAAGGAGAAAAACAAAACTATTATTCTATTATTGTCTTCTCCCGAGGGAACTGTTCTCCCATAGTTTTGTCTGGTGTGGTATAGTTCCTGAGCCAACGGCGAGAGCACTATACCTCACCAGAAAATACTATCTGAAAAGTGTTCATGAGGGAGAGGACAATAATATGGTGAGTACATAACATCTGATTCTGGAGATAAAAGGAAAAAATAGTCTCTGTTTATATTGCCAAACCTCGCCATATTTACAGCAACAAATTTTCTTTATTGTATTATTCTGCCTGCTAACATACATTTTGTATATCGCCTGGACCCAGGTTTTCAAGTGATTGAATTACAATGTTGAAGTAACATAAAAATATAATTTCATTTATAATTAACATTATTTTAAATTCCCCAATAGATTTTGTACCACATTGTTTTTATTCACATCAATATATCAACAATACAACCTGTATATATATATATAAAATGAGATGAACTACCAAAAATAAATCGTGCGACAGTTATTTTACCTTCTACAATAAATGGGTTACATTGTTATTTCTAGAAAGTAGTATTATTTAATGTAATAGATAAGTTATGTGATTCAATTGTTAAATAATATAATTTATTTCATTATCAATATTCAATGTTAGACGCGGTCTTAAATAGAGGTAAATCTTGCCAAAAATATGTAGTGGAGAATACACTCCAACTGTAGATTCTTAAAAATAATCAACGAGACCCGTTAGGGTGGAGTTGATTATTTTTAAGAATCTACAAGTTGGAGTGTATTCTCTCACATAATACATTTCTATCTGCAGCAGTCTTTTCATTTTATATTTTTACCTTATTAATGTTCAGAAAGCTAAATAAGCCACAATTAACAAAAATTAAACAACAACATTTTATCGGCATCCGTGCTTTCGATTCTCGTTTACATTTAGATATTTCAAGGTCTTTCAAGTGAATATAATTGTTTATATTTCAGTGATTTAGCTAGCGCTCGTCACTTTCGTCATTGACGATTGATTTTCGAAAGTGACGAGTATTTCCTGTACCCAATGCGTCACTTGAATTTTCAAAAAATCGTAAAAAAATGTTGTAACAATCTATTCTTCTTCTTCTTCTTCTTCTTCTTCATTTCCTGATTAAAACTAATTAGTCACTACAATGACAATTGTATTACATGTTACAAGCCAATCAACGGATTATAGCATTTTTGCTTTGATTGCGTAATCTTTGATCTCACCTGGCATGATTTACCTGGACAAAGAATTCAATCAACGATAATATTTTTTTATAGTTATGACATGTACTCAAAATGCCACAGTATGTATTTATGATCATTTATAAAAGTGGACATATTTTTGTAATAGTCATATAGGGTCAATTTTGCATTGGGAAAGTTACCGTCAGAATATATAATTAATAGTAATCGTCATTCATTGCACGATTCGTCTCAATGTCTGCCATAACAAACTATTTGTGACAAATTTATGAAAATGTCGATATCATGTTTATTGAAATCTATCGTATCCATTAAGTATTTCGAAAGTGATTTTCTCGAAAAGTCATAACTTTGATTAAAGAAACAACGTCCGTTGAAGAAACTAAAAAAAAAATAAAAATGGTGCGATCATCAAGAGTTCGCAATACACCGAAGCTACTTTTAACTAAACGAACTTTTGATGTATTTATTCTCATTTCTGTGAAATGAAATCTTAGTTCTCACATTTAATATGGTCATTTATATGCAAAGGTTGGACATTCAATTCGTTGAAATGCACTGCACGAGGACGCATATAAGTTTTTTTTTATATGTATTGATCAGCATCCGGGTAACAATTGCATTCTATTTACAGATAATAATTTACAAACAGACATGTGTCTGCAATTAAAAAAAATAACTACAGACACAGTATTTTTATTCCAATTGTTGCAATTTGATTATGAGGTCTGAGAAATAATTATTTATTTTACAACTTGCTTCAGTTTTTGACGTTTGTTCTATACTGATTTCCTACAAAGAATCTAGATAGAAGTTGGACCATTGGGCAAACTGGCGGATTTTTTTTCTGCTGAAGACTACGTACACAAATATGAGTTATTACAATTGTTGTGGTATTAGACCAAAGCAGAGTAACATTTCAAAGAGGGAGAGGGAAGGGGTTATTACAATTTGTGTGGTATTAGACCAAAGCACAGTCATATTTCAAAAGGAGAGTGGGAGGGGTATTACAATTTGTGTTATCAGTATTGAGATAAAAATAGTGGGAATGTTATGATTTATCAGTTGGCTGTTAATTTGCAGAGTATGTTCCCATCCTAGGAGGTTTTCAATCTCCAATACTAACCAATAAGGCAACGTAACTGATTATAAGATTAAGCTCATTATATTCTTGTGTATATCACAGTCACTTGAATTTCATTGATTTAAATAAAGGAAGAGTAAAAAAAAATATTGTATATAATATATATAGTATATTATAGGGGAAGTTATGAAATGCATTTTTGCGCCAAAATGTAAACACTCATCATTAGACCTAAACGGACGCAAAGTGATACGCTTCGTAGATATTTTTCTACTCTGGACATGCTTTTTTATTCATCCGTATTGTAAGAACCTTCATTCCGAGCATTTTACAAACGTATGGGCCATTTTATCACTGACGTTCAGCATCTGAGTTTGTTACAGTCGCCATGGTGGTACTCTTCAGCAGTGGATGAGAAATACTATTTCAGAGCATCCGTAAAATCATAAATTTAGCGGTAATCACTTCATATGAATTTTAATCGATTAATTAGATCATTTGAGAAAGAGCCTGGGCCATTTTACCGCTGTTTCATTTCACTTGTCAAAATCGATTTCTTGTGTTATTTTTAAATCATCGGATGCTATTTAAAGAGATACAAACATCATGAATTTTACCTGTGAACAGGTATTCCTCCAGCTGTAAGGCCACAACTATTGTTGTCTTCGTTAAATAATTTGTCATATATTGTCTATTAACGACAGCAATTGTTATGCTATTTCTGAACAAGATTGGCATGGTTAGCTATCGTCATTAAGAAAAGAGAAACATAAGGCTCACATGGAAATATAATATATCAAATAAGATCAGACATAACACAATATTTATTCTTCATATGAAAGTTTGAAATTATTCAAAATTCATGTGCTTACCAAATATATATATTTCGTGAACATTTGGCAATATCTAATGAATAACCCATGGTTCTGAATGAGAGACATGTGAGCATTTGTAGACTGTGCTCATCAACAAAAAATCGTATGAAGCGAAGCTTAAGTCCATGTGGTTTTTTTTTTACAGATGATCAAATGGTGTGTACACTATCATTTGTCCTGAATCAAAACGAATTAATTGTTAGGTTAAGTTTTGCTATGGAACCGCAACCAAAAGGAATTTGCAGCGTCACGGCACGCTATAGATATTAGACCGACACAGGTCAAGATACAATATATGCACCTGCCGACAACTGAAGTCATATATTCTTAGTATGGACAACACCGGGCACCAACTGGTACAATCAGACCTTGTTTAATAAATATAGACATTCTGGCCTTTTCAGGTATAGCTACAAACGGACCTCCAGTTGTTCTGCATACGGCACAAATTCTCGTAGTTTTACCAACAGTAACGAAGTGTAATACATGTAGAAGTTGCACCAGAGGGTGGTGATTTATGCTGGTCATTTTGTGCCTTTTCTTTGATTTTTCCATTACCATAAGAAAACTTGTCTACATTGATTACAAATAATTCCACTTTCAAGAACATAATTTCCTTGACTTTGAAAATATTCTATTTGTTTCTCAGTTATTTTCGTGGTTTGACCTATTTATGTTTATGGCATATACAACCGACTTGATTTTCATTGTTGCTGTAGTAATTTCACACGGACATATTTATGTTTTGGTCGACATTTTATGGAATTAAACGTACTGTTCATGTTTGTAAAGTTTTGCAGAATGTAATTGTAAACAAACTCACGGGAATAAGAAGTATGCTTTGATATACATAAGGACCGGGCATAATACTATAAATATAAACAAGATAAATATAATTCATGCCAACTGGTGTATTTGTTTAGCTTTCATAAAGTCAAGTGCTCACAAATTATTTTATTTTGACCAAAAATATAAAATTTGTAAGCAAACAATTTACAGATGTTGACAAGACTCGAACCCATAACAAAAATCACACTTCACTTCGCAATTACATGACATCGACCCATCATACCGATTGAGCTACCAAACTCATACTAATCGTGGCGAAATTACATATACTTATAGCTCATAGGTAAGTGCCCTGTGCGTTTTTTCTAAAAAGTAGATTTTTCTATATCTAGGACCTTGACAACCAAACTCAATTTTTGTGGAGGGTTAAAAGATATATAGACGATTATAAAAACCATACTTCATGTTGGTTGTGAAGGTGCTTCATAGGGAATTCCCTGTTCCAAGTGTCTGAAATCCTTGAAAAATGTACAAATTACGCTTTTGTTGGTTTTTCATGGTAGTTTTTCTCCGTTTTAATGACCATAATATATAACAATTGTACACAAAAATGTCGAACAGTATTTTTACTTCTTAAATTCATCATTTAATACCACATAGTCAATATGTTTGAAATTGGCCCTCCTAGTGAAACAAAATATGGGGAAAGTGACCCAACCTCTTTAGAAAGCAATATTTGACTGTTCAATGTTTCACTTGTACGAATATAAGTTGAAATGGCACAAAATATAAAAATGACACCAAAATTCGATGATGACGTTTCGTAGCTTGTTTCATGGTAAGAAAAACACAGCAAAACCTTGCTTCTGCATACATTTTAAGTACGGGTACACAACTTTACCTATGTGCTAGATATTTTGAGTACCTTGATGTCTTGTCCTGGTCCGGAAAATTGCCGTTTTTGACTTGAAATTAGAAAACTTTTCATTCAGTGCTGAAGAGTACCAAACTCAGATGCTGAACGTTAGTGACAAAATGGCCCATACGTTTGTAAAAATGCTCGGAATGAAGGTTCTTACAATACGGATGAATAAAAAAACATGTTCAGTGTAGAAAAATATATATTTTTTTTTACTCTTCCTTTATTTAAATCATTGAAATTCAAGCGACTGTGTTTATACATAATTAAAATAAAAAATCTGTCCGCAAAAATGACTAATGGTCTCAAAATCCTGGCTAAATCCCTGTATTTAGATATTTCAAGGTCTTTCAAGTATCCCAAATATTCACATGTGGTCTGTCCTATTTGTTAAGTTACGGTCGGTTCGTTGGTTGTTCTTGTATTGCTAGAATACTCGTCAGTTCTGAACATAAATAGTGCACGTGTCAGAACTCAAATATTTTGTATCGTGTGTTGTATATATTGATCAATTGCTTTTTTAAAACAAATTGTTGATATTTTTTTTAACAAAGCTGACTATCAAGAGTTATATATACTAATTATAGAATTGATTAATGTGGTCAAATTAGCCTAGTGGTAAGATGGAGGCTTTTAAAGTCAAGGTAGACTTTAAAAAGCCCAGCAGTGGTTCGAGACACGAAAGTACCAAAATAAGTAAAACACGTTTTTTAAGCCTGAAATAGTAAAAGGTTAAAGTTCATATATTCAAGAACAAAAGAATGAACTGTAGATTCTTAGAAATAATCCACTGTTCGAACAATAGTGTGACGTCAGAGAAATGTATTAAATAAAAAGAATTCGGGAAAATATGTGTCACAGGTATAGTGACCTCGAAAAATCGCTTGAAACTGGCATAGTTTACTGTCGCTAGGTTGACAAGTACAGTGTTCAAAAATAGTAAACTCTAATCATCCAATCAAATTAAAGCATTTTCATATTGTATGTATTAAATCTAAATAAATCCTAATATTAGATTGTATTATTCAATAAGAAGTGCTTAACACAATTGATCAAATTTACATCATAGTTCACCCTCTTGGTCTAGCCCGTGGGTTATGGGGGGTCTAGTTAATTGATCGATCCCTTAGTTGTTGGACATCAATGGTTTTCCCAGGATACTCCGGATTCCTCCAAAATAAAGCTGACCAACAGATATAACTGAAATACTGTTAAAAAGTGACACGAAACATCCAACGATAATCCCCCACTCCATAATTTACAATATGTATGTATGTTCTGTAGATATTGGTACAACTTGCAGGAACAGAAATCCAAGACAAATGTAATAGTGTGTTATCTATGAGTACAACATATTTAAAGTCTATAGAGGAAACAATATATTCCATGAAAGGTAATATATGCTAGGTGTAAACTACACTGTATCAGAATGTCCTCATAGAGGAAACAATATAAACCATGAAAGGTAATATATGTTAGGAGTAAAACTATACTGTATCAGAATGTCTTCATAGAGGAAACAATATAAACCATGAAAGGTAATATATGTTAGATGTAAAACTGTACTGTATCAGAATGTCTTCATAGAGGAAACAATATAAACCATGAAAGGTAATATATGTTAGATGTAAAACTATACTCAGGGCTCGAAATTAACACTAGCAAACAGGCAAATTGCTAGTTGAAATTTCAATTTGCCTTAATTTTGCTAGTGAATAAAGCTAGAACTAGCAGAATTTGCTAGTTGTAAAAAAATTATGTGTTCAGAATCGTATCTGAACTATGACAAACTTGTAAATTTGCTTTCTCGTAAGATCGGTAAAGATCGCATTGACTTCATAAAAAAGGACGGTATAGTTACGTATTTGTGCGAGAAATACGAATATTTACGTCTCTGTTCGAGAAATACGAACAACCATACTGATTCCCGGTTTTTAAAATAACATCTGGTTGTAATTTTCACAATTCAAGTTACCAGTCGAAATGTCAAAAAGTAGAAAAGTTTCTGATCACGATCGCGACGTTACAAAAATTACGAAATTCTTTCGCCAAGTTTAAGGTAGATTTATAATTGTGATTAGTGTTTACAGTGATTAAGAGAAAACAATCGTGAAAATCGTTGTGTGACAGCTGTTACACTATCGTATGAACGCAGCCAATGCGTGTCTGCTTGCAAGAATGGCAAGATTACGATTGTCGTTTATCCAACTTTGGCCTAGCTAGAGTAAATCAATTATCGTGTTTTTAACAGAAGTGATCTTCTAATTTTATTTAAATAATTAGTATTGCTCTGTTTCCAGCTTGAATACCTCTAACTCATCTCTTTTATACAATTTTCACACAAAAAAGCAACAACAACAATATTAACAGACAGGCATATTTCCTTTACTGGCTTTACAATAATTATTCGATCACATTACATAATGAAAGATAAAACAGACAAGCCAGTCATTAGTTATTATCTTGGTAATAATTATATAATTATTTGAGATGAAAAAAGTTCAGTACAATAATACATGCACAGTTATGCAGCATACCTACAGCTTTTTTTTCATTTGAGGGTACATGTACCCCAACTCCACCAATTTGGGGGTACATGTAATTTTTTGAGGGTACAGTGTGTGGCTCTTTATATTACTGTCCAATAAAACATTGTTTAAAACACTGTATGTTTTCATATGATATGGCCATTCCCCAGGAAATATTAATGCTTGTTTGTTTATATCAGGTACATGTGTCTTTTAAGAAATAAATCATGGAAGCCAGAATGTCCGGGAGCGACTTACAAATGTACTTAATGGTCAAGGGCGCTTTTCACAATGCGATATAGTCAGAGACAGTGAATTGCTTAATTTAATAAAACCTTAGTCTTATTGTTACATATTTCAATGAAAATAACATACATTTTTTTGTTAAATTTGGTTGCTAGTCAGGTCAGTGTGTTTGCTAGTAGATTTTTTATTTAACTAGCAAATTTTTGCTTGTGGTGAAAAAAGGTAATTTCTAGCCCTGATACTGTATCAGAATGTGCATGTCTTCATAGAGGGAACAATATATACCATGAAAGGTAATATTTGTTAGGTGTAAAACTATACAGTATCAGAATGTCTTCATATACTGTCCAAATTCACAAGGAATAGTGTAGCGCACAGGCATATAAATAGAAACATGTAGTAAGTTAAAATCATAATTTATTAAGATGATGTCGTTGTATCTATATATCACAATACAATGATTAATAAATTCAATCAAAATTCAGAATTTTCCATTTGACTTCTTGCGTATGTTAGGGCTTTTCCAGGAAAAAATACCAGGTAGAATCGGAACGCCATTGATTTGTTTTTATCTAGGTGGGGGGCATAAAACGTATTTCTTTTCTGGAGGTTGTTGTCAAATTTCTATTTAATTAATCTCGGTTGTCGGTATTTTTATCATTTCGGTATATTAAAATACCGTAATTACTGGTGCATAAATGCATAGGATTTTGCCCAGATTCTTTATTTTGTAGGAGGAGTGCGCATTATAAACAAGAACAATGTGTTTCACTCTTATGCGTGGCTTATACTAGTATCTTCATCACTGTAATAAAGATTTAGCAACTCTAAAAAACTTGTCTAACTCGTAAAACCAAAACATTCTTCAATTCATAACACATTCCAAATGTTTTCATCAATGTCAAAATACATTGTGATCATATCTA
>MJUT01053691.1:137403-150295 GCA_002080005.1 Gigantidas platifrons
TATGTAAGTGTATCTCATGAATATCTAGGTCAAGTTCGATAATGATGATTTTTCGACAAATCTAACCAGAGTTACTCCCCTTTTTTTTACTTCAAAATGGTCCTTGGATGGTCCTCTTTCAGAATTATGAATGATACAGGCTCCCCTGACCCTCTAGTTTACAGTAGTTTCAAAATTTAATTTTACGATGTAACCTTGGCGTCGGGGAACCAGTGGCCAACGGCCTTTTATTTTGATAGAAAAAGTACATATTTTGAGAATTACATTGTAAGCGCTCTCAGATTTGTATTTGTTGACCAATTGATTTCAGACTAACACATAGGCATTATATTAAGAATCTCTAGCTTAAATTCGAAACTGGGCAAAATTCGAAAATAAAATTCTTGTTAGATCATGTTTTTTTATAGAAAAAATACATATTTTGACAATTACACATTTCTCTGAAACTACAAAACATAGGAACTTAATATTTGGTATGGGTGGAGATGTCAATGTGAAGTTGAGGATGCAGCATTCCCCCCTCCCCCCAGCTCAGCCCCACCACTCTGGGGAATCTGTATAAAAAAATGTGACCGAAATACCCACCCTAAACCATATATATTTATGATCAGGGTGACTAGGCAAATTAAATGCCTTATATCTTTGGCCCTGGGGGGGGGGTCATACCCCACCCCCTACCTGAAGTGATCTTTTTAATGGTTGAGATCCCCACCTCAAAAACCTAAAGCTCAAAGCCGAAGCCTGTCGCAACGACAGAGCAAGGCAGAAAAAGACCCTGTCCAGGTCCATAACAGATATGGACGTCTTGATGAAGCGGAGGAGGAGTCTGTATGGAATCTTTCTCCGGATGATTCGCCATCTCCAATGGATGAGTCGCCATCAGAAACGAGGAGATCTCCGAGTAGATCCCCAAAGGCAGGACGGCGGAAGGGTTATCAACGCAAGAAAAGCTTTTCCCCGATCCGACCTCCATAATGGCTCCGATTATCCAATGGAATTGTCGAGGTCTAAAGGTTAATTTTATTGAAATCACATTACTAGTCCAAGCACTTCTACAAATGTACCTGTTGCTTTTTGTCTTCAAGAAACAAATTTAAAAAAAAGTGATAATATAAATCTAAAACATTATTCAGTATACAGCACCTATGTAGATGAGGATGAGCGAGCTGCAGGTGGCTCAACAATCCTCGTTCGAGATAATATTTTACATAGTTATGTTAATCTCAACACAGATCTGCAGGCTGTTGCAGTACGCATCACTTTAGATAAAACAATAACCTTGTGTTCGGTTTACATACCACCAAATTCATCACTAAGTTTAACTCAACTCAAACATTTAGCTGATCAATTACCTACCCAGTTCATCATCATGGGCGACTTTAATGGACATAACCCATTGTGGGGTAGTAAAACAACCACCGACAAAGGCAAAAAACTTGAAGACTTTATCTCCCAGGAAGGATTGTGTATCTTTAACGACGGTACTGATACATATTTACATCCTGGGAATGGGTCTTATTCAGCTATTGATCTTACCGTTACTGGTCCATATCTTCTTCTAGATTTCTCGTGCAAAGTCCATGATGATCTCTGTGGAAGTGATCATTTTCCCATTATCCTAGAAAGCTTACATTCTACTAGGTGAAATACCTGCACGGTATAAATTTGACAAAGCTGACTGGCCCCTGTACGAACAGATGTGCAAACGGAAATTATCAGAAATGCCACCGATCCAATTTTGAAGTTTAATGAAACAGTAATATCGATAGCTGATGAGACTATACCAAAGACCTCGACAAATCCAAAACACCCAGGTAAACCATGGTTTAATGATGAATGCAGAGATGCCATCAAAAATCGCAAAAAGGCCGAACGACGGTTCGGAAGACATCCAACATCGAACAACCTCGGCAATTTCCGTATCTTCAGGGCGAAAGCTCGAAGAACATTGAAACAAAATCGGCGTACTTCCTGGCGTAATTTTGTTTCTAAATTAAATTGTCATACTCCCATTAATAAGGTTTGGAATATGGTACAACAAATTAAAGGTAAAAATAATAAAACAAACGTCCATCACTTAAAAGATGGACATGACACATTAACATCTGAACAGGACATTTCAAATAAATTAGGCCAAATATTTTCACAAAACTCTTCTACCCAAAATTACCATCCCGAATTTCAAAAATTTAAAAAGCAAAAGGAAAAAACTAAATTGAATTTTAAATCAAAGAATTTGGAGGAATACAATCGCCCGTTTCCGTTAGATGAATTGAGAAAATCGTTGGATAAGGCGCATTACTCTGCATGTGGCCCCGACGATATCCATTACCAGCTTCTCAAACATCTTCCGGAATCGGCACTCCAAGTTCTTTTAGATCTCATGAATGACATTTGGGAAACAGGCGACTTGCTATCAATTTGGAAATTAGCTAATGTCATTCCTATTCCTAAACCTGGTAAAGACCATTCCGAACCGTCGAATTATCGGCCTATTGCACTAACTAGTTGCGTGTGTAAAACCATGGAAAGGATGATCAATGCTCGCCTTGTGTGGTTTCTTGAATCCAATGGACTCTTGTCCAATATACAGTGTGGATTCCGTCAAGGTAGAAGCACATTAGATCATCTTGTTCGTTTTGAAACTTTTATTCGAAACGCCTTTGCCAAAAAAGAACATGCTGTGTCTATCTTTTTCGATTTAGAAAAGGCATACGACACAACATGGAAATATGGCATTTTAAAAGACCTCTTTGATATGGGGTTGAAAGGTAATCTACCTAATTTTATTTCAAATGTTCTATCTGACAGATAATTTAATGTCAGAGTTAATTCAACTTATTCTGACATACAGGAACAAGAGATGGGAGTTCCCCAGGGAAGCATCCGCTCTGTTACATTATTCAGTATTAAAATAAACAGTCTTGCTAAAGTTTTAAATGAAAACATTGAGGGTTCTCTCTATGTAGATGACTTCCTGATATGTTATCGGGGCAAAAATATGAACACCAGATCCGGATTTAAAATTATACAATTCCCCTATAAAAATAGTCCCAGAAACTAAATTTGTAGGCCTTCTTTTTGATAGTAAACTTACCTTTCTACCCCATATTAAAATGCTTAAAAATAAGAGCCTTAAAGCTCTTAATATTTTAAAATTTGTGTCCAGTACCGACTGGGGTGCGGATAGCACGGTTTTATTAAATTTATATAGATCGTTGATTCGATCAAAATTGGATTACGGATGTATCGTTTACGGTTCAGTCCGTCCATCGTATATCAAGTTACTAGATACAGTCCATCATCAAGGATTACGACTCTCACTTGGAGCGTTCAGAACGTCTCCAGTTAAGAGTTTGTATGTTGAAGCAAACGAGCCTTCCCTTGAAAACAGACGTATCAAACTTGGTATGCAGTATGCAACCAAATTGAAGGCTTATCCTTCAAATCCTGCACATGACTGTGTTTTTAACCCTCTATATGAAAATGTTTACGATAAACAACCCAATACAATTCAACCTTTTGGACTCCGAGTAAAATCACACTTTGAAAATTCTTATATAAATTTGGATGACATAGCACCTACTGTAATTCCTGAAAACCCTCCATGGTTAAATTCAAAACCTACCTTTAATTTTGAACTTACACAACACAAAAAATCAGAAACAAACCCTTTACTAATTCAGCAACATTTTGCTGAAATTAGATCGGTAACATCTGAATACTCTGCAATATACACTGATGGTTCAAAGGATGGTGAAAGAGTAGCGTCGGCAGCTGTTTTTGGACAGCAGGTCTACTCTGCTCGAATACCATCTGCCAGTTCGATCTTCAGTGCAGAAACTAATGCAATACTTCTTGCCTTGAAGTTCGTTGCCTCTTCTGAAAAGAGTAAATTCATGATCTGTTCTGATTCTCTTTCTTGCCTGTTGGCAATTGAGAGTTGTAAAACTCAAAACCCTTTTATTTTAAAAATTGTTGAAATTTATTAAAGCCTTGTTGCTATTGGTAAACATGTAATTTTTACATGGATCCCTAATCATATAGGTATCCATGGGAACACAGTCGTTGGCCGGGAAACCAAGAACGCATTGGATGATCCTGTATCCAATTGTTCTATTCCTTATACAGATATTAAACCTTTTATAGTGAAATATATTTTAAAACGTTGGCAAGATAGCTGGGACCAGCAAATTCATAACAAATTACACGAAATGCATTCCCTAGTTGGCAAGACTCCTTGTTCTTACGGTCAAAATCGGAAGGAACAGGTAGTCTTGACCAGATGTCGTATAGGTCATAGTAGACTTACTCATAGCTATTTGTTAAATAATGAAGAACGACCGGAATGTATTCCGTGTAATTCTAATTTTTCATTAAAACATGTCTTGATTGATTGTGTGGATGTTGCCAATGTTCGGCAGACATTCTACAATGCCAACAGTTTATCTAATTTATTTACAAATGTCGCAGGCGACACAATTTTGCGGTTTTTAAAAGAAATTCATTTATATGCAAAAATATAGTCATATAATATATGTTCTGGATGTATGGTTTTATATTTTTAATGTTTCTTTTATTTGTACAGCCCCCTCCCAGAGGGTGTGCCGGGGTAGAATAGGCACCAGGTTTCTCCGTCCTAGAGGCACTAGTCCTCTAAAAGGGGTCATCCCCGCGGGAACCCCGGGGAATAGAAATGGGACCGAGAGCTTCTTCGGCTTGAAGGAGCGTCCGTCGGTTGTGCGGGATGTAGAAATTCACAGCCAACCCGTCCTTCGGATGAGACGTAAATAAAACCGAGGTCCCGTGTTAAAAGATTGCCACCCTCTTCGCACGTTAAAGAACCCAGTGTAACAGCTCACTATGAGCATTATGCTCATGATGAGTGGTCCATAAGAGACCTGTTACACTGGCTAAATTATCCGTCCCTACCCATCACATTTCCTTGTTTCGAGTTTCGTGGCGTTTAAATTATTCTCGTCCTGAATATAGCTGAAAAATTGCTCGCTGGACGTTAAACACAAATCAATCAATCAATCTAAGCCATATATATTTATGATCAAGGTGACTAGGCAAATTAAATGCCTTATATCTTTGACCCTGGGGGGGTCATACCCCACCCCTACCTGAAGTGATCTTTTTAATGGTTGAGATCCCACCTCTAAGCCATATATATTTATGATCAGGGTGAATAGGCAAATTAAATGCCTTATAGCTCAGGCACTGGGGGTCATACCCCACCCCCTACCTGAAGTGAACTTTTTAATGGTTGAGATCCCCACCCCTAAGGCATATATATTTATGATCAGGGTGAATAGACTAATTAAATGCCCAAAGATTTTGACTTGCAACTCGGCTGTTGCATCTCAGATGCTTTCTCGAATCTATAAATATATCATATGGATAACATTACATTCACATTACACCTCTTTCTATTGCGGCGGGGAACACATGGCTACGTGTTGCAATCTTGTTATTATGAAGGACTGATCTATTTAATAAAAATATGTTTTGCACATCATTTTTTTCTACCTGTGTAGAACATATTACATTATCATATACATGATTTGTAGATTGCACTATTTATCAGTTTCACCAAACCTGGCAAGCAAATATGGATACTGTCTCGAATGCATTAAATTATCGCCTTTTTTTTAAATAAATTTGAATTGCATAGATACAAAATATTTTAAAGATTGTAATATTCTGAAATGTGATGAATCTTACAAAAATATCAAAATGTAAAAAAAATGTACTTTTATAAGGTATATTAATAAAAATGTCTGCCCTCATGGCTGGAAAATGTAACACTCTCTCTCTCTCTCTCTCTCTCTCTCTCTCTCGTGTTGTAAATATTGTATATGGCTGTTTTATTATTATGTATTGTTGTAAATTTAATTTGTTATCTATATATCATTGTATTAACAAAGATTAGCAGAAATAAAGATATATGGACAGATATAGACCTTGATAATATAAACAATTGTAATTACTGTATACACACCAAGTCAATCTATTTTGTTTGGCACATGTGGGATAAACCTGAACAAACAGCTTGATATAGAGGAGATTTATTGTTGTCCATTTTGACTTCAAAAGCCATTTTAATTGCAATGTTTGTTACATGTAATTCATGTCAAAGCATCCTTGTGCATTATCATGATTTCCGTGGAAACTCTGTTTTCAATGTTCATAATAGTTTCCAAAATACATCTGTTTTGATGGTGAAAATATAATTTACTAACGTCACAATGTTTGCCATTTTTGAGTTTGAAAGTAGTTTTATTTGCCAAATTAACATGTATTTTCTTTCATTGCATGCTCACAGGTGCTTGGGGCCAGGACACAGCATCCCCTGTTTTAAACAAAATAATGTTTTTCGTTTTCATTTCCATGGCTTAGAAATGTAAAACAGCAATAATATGCCGTTTTCTGATTGTATCAGTCGACTGATATGTATAAAGAGATGCCGTATTCTGATTGAAATTATATCAGTCGACTGATATGTATAGCTCTCTATATACATATCAGTCGACTGATGTAATCAGAAAACGGCATATTATTGCTGTGTTATATATTTCTAAGCCATGGAAATGAAAAAGAACATGATATTTTTTAAAGGGAGATAGGGTGTGAAAAGGGGGGACGCTGTGTCCTTTTCCCTAGCACCTGTGTGCATGCTTAGCATTTTCAAAATTCACGAATGGTGCATACAAGGATCCCTAATTTATATGGTGTTCATTCCTTAGTCTTTGCACGTTGAGTGTGTCATGTCGATCTCCTCGTCAAACTCTAACCAAACAAATTTGGTGAACCACCCTTCAACGATTGATTGATTGATTTATTTATTGTGTTTAATGCCACTTTCAGCAATATTTCAGCTATTTATGAATGTTTGTTCCCTTGTATTGTGTATTTTTGTGTTGATTTTGTATTATATATTAATGTAGATATTAAATGATGTGGCTATTATATAGTTTTTACACTTGTGATAAGCACAACTTGAATTTCTACAATTCTAATGGCTAATTTTGTACATCTTGTCTTTCAAGAAGACCATTAATTGCTTTGTATGTATATGAATATTGATATTAAATATATAAAACTGAATTGTGATGCTTTTAACCTTTGAATGGTAATTATCTAGCAACGGAATTTGCCATTTTATATAGTAGTTAGTTAAGAAGAGTTTGAAGATACCAAAGAGGTAATCAGAATCCGTAAATCAATGGACAGATAATACAATAGTCATAAGAAGAAAGACAAAAGGACAAACAACAATCTACAAAATATACACATAAAAGTAAAGATCACGTAACACGAACCCCACACACTGACCAATTAGTGAACTGTGAACACACAATAACCCTGTTTTGGATTTGTATGCTGTTATCATATGTTCTGTGAAGTTCTGTGGGTTTTTTTTTATCCCCCTACGATAGCGGTGAGGGGATATAGTAATAGCGGCCGCCTGTCTGTCTGTCCGTCCGTCTGTCTATCTGTATATCAGTCACACTTTCTTGTTTACGCGATAACTTGAGTAAACATGGATAGATTTGAATAATTATTTGCGTGTGGCTTGTAAATATCATTATGTTGGATGGGTTCTTACATGGAAATATTTGAAGGAAGGGTTTTGGGGGAAAATGTTAGTTTTTGGTTGAAAAATCAACAATTTTGAGAATTGGGTCTTGTTTACGTGATAACTTGAGTAAACATGGATAGATTTGAATAATTATTTGCATGTGGCTTGTATTTATCATTATTTTGGATGGGTTCTAACATGGAAATATTTGAAGCAAGGATTTTGGAGGAAAATCTTAGTTTTTTGTTGAAAAATCACCAATTTTGAGAATTGTGTCTTGTTTACGTGATAACTTTAGTAAAGATGGATAGATTTGAATGATCTTTGCATGTGGCTTGTAAGTATGTTATACATTAAGACTGCAAGGCTGTTTTTTTCATAAATATATAAAACTAAATAGTATGCAAGTGCGGGGGGATACGTCGCACATGCATGTGCTAGGCGGTTCTTTTATTTTATTTTGAAGCAAATCAGTAGTTTTATTATCGTTTGTGTATAACTGCTTGGTATCGATTGTACGGTTGGGGTCATATTAACAGTTTCAAGTCCGCCATATTAGACCGTTCCTAAGCCAATTTTAGACCTTCATTTCTACCAGGTTTTGTCGTGTCATAACACCTATCTCATGGTAAACTTTTTTAGCTCACCTTGCCGTAGTCTGTCATCCGTTAACTTGTTACATCTTAATCTTCTCCTCTGAAACCCCTGAGCCAAATGAAATGAAACTTGGTAGAAAGCATCTTTGGAAGTTCTTCTGTAAAGATTGCTCATTTCGTCCTAATCCGTGAACAAACATGGCAGCCACAGATGATTCTTGTTTCTGATTGGCCATTTTTAAAAAAAAATCTTTTCCTCTGAAACTGCTTGGCCAAATAAACTGAAACTTGGTAGGAAGCATCTATGGAGAGTCTTCTATAAGAATTGTTCATTTCGTCCCGGTCCGTTGTTTCTGATTGGTTGATTTCTAAAATAGCTTCTCCTCTCAAACCGCTTTGCCAAATGAAATGAAATTGGTAGGAAGCATCTATGGAAGGTCCTTTATCAAGATTGCACAGTTCACATTCCGATTCGTTAACAAACATGGCCGCCACAGACAATTCTTGTTTCTGATTGGTTGATTTCTAAAAAATATTCTCCTCTGAAACACTTTGCCAAATGAAGCGAAGCTTGGTATGAAGCATCTATGGAAGGTCCTCTATAAAGATTGCTCATTTGTTCTGATCCATTAACGAACATGGCCGCCACAAACAATTCTTGTCTCTGATTGGTTGATTTCTAAAAAATATTCTCCTCTGAAACCGCTTAGCCAAATGAACCGAAACTTGGTAAGAAGCATCTATGGGAAGTCCTCTATAAGGATTGCTCATTTTGCCCCGATCCGTTGATAAACATGGCCACCACAGGCAATTTTTTTTTTTGATTCGTCGACTTCTAATAAATTTTTTCCTCTGAAAATGCTTGGCCAAATGAAATAAAACCCGTTAGAAAGCATCTATGAAAAGTCCTCTATAGAGATTCCTCATTTCGTTTTGATCCGTTGTCAAAAATGGACACCACAAGCAATTGTTATTTCTGATTGGTCGATTTCTAAAAATCTTCTACTCTGAAACTGCTTAGCCAAATGAACCGAAACTTGCTAGAAAACATCTAAGGAATATCCTCTATAAAGATTGCTAATGTCATCCCGCTCCGTTAACAAACACAGTTGCCATAGGCAATTCCTGTTTCTGGTTGGTCAATTTCTTTAAATCTTCTTCTCTGAAACTGCTTAGCCAAATGAATCGAAATTTTGTGGGAAGCATATATGGAAGGTTCTGTATTAAGTTTCCTCAAAGCAGAATGAAAGGTGAGCGACACAGGCTCAGCCCACTGAACCTCTAGTATAGTGACATTACAGAAATATATATAAATTTGAATACAAGGAAGTGATATAAAGGATCATTTTGTTTAGTTTTATAGTGTTTAACGCCACTTTCAATAATATTTCAGTTATATCATGGCGGTCAGTTTTATTGGTGAAGGAAACAGGAGTACCCGGTGTATCAGGCTAGAACGTCCGACCGCCAGATTGTTCGCACGGACATAATTGCCTAGGCAATATCATCCGGGCCGGATGATTCAGCCTAGGCAATCTGTTCCGATCCTAGGCAATTTTGTCCGGTCTTTGTTTCATGAAATCAAAAGAGTTCAGATGCAAATTAGAGTTAAATTTCCTTACAATCACCACAAGACACAATATTCGGTGAACACTTCTTAAAGGATATAGTATATATTGAATGAATCTGTTAAAGGGGCATTATCTACGATTTTGACCCAAAAAATTACATGTTTTGGAAATTGGTGAATAGCTTTAAAATGATGAAGTAAAGGTAAATATTTCACATTAAACAGCATATCGAACCACTTTCCACCTTTTGAGAACGAAAATTACCATCGATTACTTATTTGCTTTCAAGCAAATCATTTGACCTCGCTTTTTCCGTATGCAATTGACCTTACTAGTGACAGGTAAAAACGAATAATTTGTATTTTGTCGCTTATTAACTGCCCACTTGCATGGTTCTTTGTCCGTAATTAACACCGACTAAAAGGAGATTCACAAACAAAAATAAGAAATTAGTGCATTGTTGTACTGATTTAATGACGATTCGACAAACTCCGTAAGCAATGTCGATAATTAATAAGATGACGTCCATTTCCTGTTCGATCTCAAAACACGAGCAGTTACACGTTTTTTCCCCGATGCGCGTACATTTCATAACATTTATAAGTAAGTTACAGAAACACGTTTCATTAAGGCATCAATCAAAACTGATAGTTTTATGGGTAACACAAATATACGATTTGGCAGATAACGCCCCTTTAAGTAAATTATTTGGCAAACATGGAAGAGAGCGTTCATAGCGCACTTCTGAAGTATGCAATTAACAAAGAATATCAAGAAGGGCTGACTGAAAACGAAAAGCGGATATAAGAAGACAGGCAAAGCAATTTGTAGCAAAAACCAATCGTCATATAATGCAGTTCCAAATGTTCGTGGACAAACTGATGTTCTATGAATTTTGTCAAAATGTGTGTCTCGGTGGCCCCTGCAGTATGTGCATATATGAATGGGATGGCAAATTGTTCCCTTAGCTTCTCTCACTATTTTTTTGTTTCCTTGTGTAAATAAAGTATAAAATACATAGTATTTTTCATAAATTTGTTTTGTATATTTAGCATACATTTTGTGATAACAGACCGGACCATATTGCCTGGACCCGGACCATTCTGCCTAGTCTCAAATGTCCGACCGGACGATTCAGCCTAGGCAATATCGTCCGGTCGGACAATCTGGCGGGTCGGACAATATTGCCTGCTACAGAAAACCACTGACCTGCCGCAAGTCACTGACAAATTTATCACATAATGTTGTACACCTAGCCCTAAGCGGAATTCGAACTCACAACATCAGTGGTGATAGGCACAGATTGCATATAGGTAGTTGTAAATCCAACTACAATACGATCATGGCCACGACAGCCTCTTGCAAGGGACCATATCTTTTTTGTTTTGATATATACCGATGCCATGGTGAAAAGGGATACCATATTTCTTGAATTTTAAAGACCTGTTGGAAGAAAGGGTGTAACCAGAAGCTTTATTTCATTCAAAAACTCAAATAAGTAAATCGCTTCAGTGCATTTATAAATTGCAATAAATATTACTATAATTGGACTAAGCGAAATATAAATATCTCGATCAGGGCTAGGTGTACAACATTATGTGATAATGTTTGTCTTTGACTTGTGACATGTCGGTGGTTTTCTCCGGGTACTCCGGTTTCCTCCACCAATAAAACTGACCGCCACGATATAACTGAAATATTGTTGAAAGTGGCGTTAAACACCATCTAACAAACAACAAACAATGTTCAGCTGTGTATTAAAATGTGTTGAATATTTTCAGAGTTAATTAAGTAGTATTAATAAATATGTATAAATACCTTTTATAAGGACAAGATTTTCTCATTTTAATAAATATGTATAAATACCTAATTAAGGACAGGATTTTCTCAGTTTTGTTCAAATCTGCAGTATTTAATCTTTTAGTTTTTATTTATAGTGGTTTTGTATGTTTTAACCACCACATTATTACCTATAGTAATACAAGGAAAAGCAACAAAGATGGACGAAGGCTGTGTATACCGAATGTCTTAAATCGATTATCGTTTTCGATGTGTCTCTGATATTCTTTCCTGTTACAATATATCGTACATGTAGTCTTATTCGGAATATGTCCCGTCTCTGCTGAGATTCAATAAAATCAAAACCAGAAAAGTAAATCATAGTTAATATAATTTTCACATTAATTATAACAAAAATCCCAAATAAATTATTATTTTTAATGACATATTTATATTTAAACAAAACATTGCAAAAAAGACGATGATAAAATACATTTAATACCTGAAATTTTGAAGACCTTAATCTCTTTCTTCATAATGTCTGTGTCCTGCCTTCTTATTAAATCTTATGCTAAAATAATTTAGTTGGTTTGTGGTTTATGGTGTTTAACGCCACTTTCAACAATATATCGGTCTAAGACAATATATAACATCTGACGAATGGTTTGATCATGTAAAATGTCGTAGAATGTTAGCTGTATTTAGGTAAAACGTTCCCCCGGCAAAAATTTACAAGAGGTAATAAGGAACATACGAATATGTAAGTAATAAAAACTGCTTGCGGTCAAATCCGACACCCTTACATCTATTAATTATTTAATAATGTATAAATTCTATAATACATAAGAAATTATCAAGTGGTGTTCTCTTTTTTCAAATTCTAATTTTCTCAATAAGCTTGATTGGTCATTTTTTATACAAAATGTTGTTTTCTAAGAAAAACCCAAACATTGTTTATAATTTATTTTGTTTATTCTGAAACCATAGTAGAAAATAATGAAAAAGAACCATTCTGGTTGATTTGAATAAATGTCAGAAAAAATGATTATGTACACTTTTCAATCTGACATTTTATTTTGCTATGTTTTGTTTCTCTAATGTCTTATTTAAAACGTATGCTTAAGATTAAACATAAGTATGTATATAAAACTAACGTTTCGATCCAATTAAAATTATATCTTCAGTACAAACATAATGATTGTGAGACGACCTCAAGACTGTCTAAATGATGAAGCGGAAAAACAACTAACCAATAAAATCTGATATCATATGGAAATAATACCAACATTGCTACAAATATACTACCATATATTAAGAGACCCCTCCATTTCACTTTTGATATGTGTGTGCGTTGGGGGGAG
>MJUT01053691.1:150350-165000 GCA_002080005.1 Gigantidas platifrons
GGGAAAAGGCGAGGCTTCGCCAAGCCTTTTCCTGCGTTTCGCGCCGAATACACATATTTACCTATATGCTTCGATAGTGCACATGTATTGTATTTATCCTGCAATTTTAAATCGTAAATAAATGTTTACTGGGCGATGATAAAAGTATTTGAAATATTTTTTCTATTAAAACCCTTTAAAAATTCGAAATGGGCGACGTAAAAATACCGCGAACCTCTGTTTATTTGGATGTCACAGATATATTTCTTTGGAAACACATTGTCAATGTTCTATTTATAACTGACCAATATCAAAAACAATATTGGACAGACTATATTGGTCGGTAAATGCTGTCATTGCAGGATAAAAAAAAATCGGTAATTTTTCTTTCTAATTAAACCAAATTTTCAGGTTGAAAGGTGCAGAGTCAGAATATATAAATATACATTACATTTTTGCATCTCTGTGGTCAAGATATATATTTTTCTATAAAATTTGGCTATAGAAAATTTTCATACCTAAAATTATAGTGTGTACATTATTTCAGCATATCATAAGCTGCATAATATTTATTCCAAAACATGTCACCATAAACATCTGACATTAATTTTGTCTAGTAGACTTGTAAGATTGGACAACATTATGCTGTTGTACCATACATGTTCTATAATTATGATTTGTTGGTCAATCGTACAGATGGTAGGTTGTTTTTTTTTTTTTCATACCTATATATTGTAAACAATATCGCAACAGTCTTAATTTTTATTTATTTTCTATATCTGTTTTTATGATCCTTTCATTTCATTTATGCTTTTATTCATTCCTATAGTAAAAAAAACATCGGTGGTGTAATGGTTAGCATGCTCACATCGAATGTGGTAGATCGTGTGTTCGAGTCCCGATCGGGTCAAACCAAGAATAATTAAATTGGTATTTGTTGAGTCTCCACTAATCACGCAGAAAGGAAAAAGAGCAAAAACTGTTTGTCTCGAAATAAGGAAAACGTGTCCGAGTATGGGTGACGGGAGATTGTTGTCTAACGATTAACTATAAATTGTCAGCTATATTATGGCTTGCAGCAATCATAGCGTTTCCCATTCATTTAAATGGCTTATTCTGTATACACTTATTCGCTTCAAGAATATAACTGACATTCTGCCCTGCTGATGCCCAACTATACGTCCATGTCTACTAGCGGACTGTTGATTCAGTCAGCTAACACTTTACAAAAGCAACTAAGCGTGTTTGTTTGGTACAAATCGGACATCATTGTCACCTCATCGAATGTAAATTGTTTTAGCCATGATATAGTTGACAGTTTCTTATTGATCGTTAAACAACAATCACCCATCCACCAATACAGTTATTACGGTATAATGGAGTGATACGGTTTGTTGTTAAAAATATAAATATAATCATGAAACACCGACAATGTAACCAACAGAAACAACATGAACCACAACTTCTCAGATTCCTTGCATGATCATGGCTATGGTTCAACAATATTTCAGTTATATCGTGGTGGTCAGCTTTATTGGTGGAGGAAACCGGAGTACCCAGTGATAACCACCCACCTGCTGTAAGTCACTGACAAATTTTATCACATAATGTTGTATCGAGTACACCTTGGCTGATGGGGATTAGAACTTAATTTAAACGTATTTTATTCAGAAAAGTACTGAAAAGGATTGGATTAGAACTCACAACCACTACGACCCCAGTTCCTTGCAGAAATCAAAACATTTCCCATTCATACCTTTTGCAAATGGTTTATTCTGTATATGCACTTATTCGCTTTATGAATATAGCTGACAACTGCCAATCAATAACCAGTCAATTAATTTCTATACATTTCTTCGGTCTAATTGTTTATGAAGCATACTTATTGAGCTTGTCCAATGTCAACTCAGAATTTGTAGAAAATCACGCCAGTGGTGCTATCGTTTACATCCCTAATGATAATTCAACAAACTAGGATTGGAGCTTTGGCCGGGTTAAAGTAAATACTTTGTGCAAATGTTACTCGCTGCTAATGTCGCAGCGTTAGGGAGACTATAAGTTTATATAAAATGTTGTTGGAATCCAGTTCAGTCATTTTCTGACGGGCTGAATGTTTTCCCGGGTTCCAGTTTCCTCCAATCACCTGATACCTCATCTTCGGTCACTAACGGCTGATCACGTTCCGATATTCTCCATTTATTACTTTTGGGTCAACTGACAGAGAAATCCTAGTGGTCGTGGATTATTCGTGGTTCATTATAAAACATTTTGATTAGTCCCGATCACATGTTTTACAGCCTATCAAATTTCAAAAGGATTTAATGACAAGAAGTGATGAACGGTTCGCAAATGCCATATGTTTTCGACGATGTTATCGCAGAGTAAGATCGTATCTTTCAGAATCCTATCAATCCGTCTAATAGTAAAATTTGAGTGATTTTATGTTGTTATGGAAACTACTAAAGACAGAATAGTTAAGGAACCGGAAATTGTGACATACGAATAAATTGACCACAGGGTGATGAGTGGCGAATATTGAAGCGTGATCAACCGTGTAATATCGATGAACGATGCTGAAACCCCAGGTTTCTCCAATCACCTGGTACATGTACCCAAGTTTCCTCTCAATAAAACATTTTGTTAATTGTAAATTTAATATTTTCTTTTTACGGTTTTTCGTTTAATATGTTTACAGATATAACATGACAAGAAAGATATACGTTCTGGTTTTAACACTTATATACTATGGTCAAGCTATGTCACAACATAATCAAAATTGGGCAGAAAATGAAATTCCGGAGACAGATATAAATTTTGAGAGAACCAGTCAACTTTATTTAAACGAATTTATACCCGTCCAACCTTCAAATCATTTTATTGATTCATCTTCATCTATGCACAACAGAGGAACATTTCAAAATCACTGGCAGTCGGGACATGGTGGTCATAGTACATCTGTCATTGGGAATGCCTGGAGACATATAGTTAATAGCTTTAAAAATCCCACAATTCCGATTGACGGTTTCTAATTACCCCCATTGACATCTTCAAACTTTTCTAAAATCTTTTAGAAAAAAAATATGGTGTATCGATCTCGGATGAAATAATGTCCATTATATATAGCTTGCATCTAAATTGGGTACGAATTTGTCAAAACATAAAGATGTTAGAATTCACACCAAGTTTTATACGGTGTCGCATACAGAATTCACCAAACCATAAGTTGAATGAGTGAGTGATTTGTTTGCTATTTCATTTCGATGAGATGACGATGCCCGCTTTGTACAAGACCGACACACTTAGTTGGCTTTTTAAAGTGCTAGATCATGATCACTTAAACATCAGTCCAATGGTACACCTATTGCTCCACTCGGACGCATGATTCCGATTCCAAACAAGCCAGTTTGGGATTCCACTAACTGGGTATCCCCATTTGTGTGCCTGGCACAAGCCTGTACGTGGATTTCCAAAGTCATCTGTTCAAAGATTTGAGGTGGTTGTTTGTTGTCTGTCCTTACATACAAAATAAATGGAATAATACGAGTTCACACAAAAACCGGTAAAAAAGATATAAAAAACAAGGTGTTCTGCATGTGGTAGTATGCTCTGTCCTGTGCATGGGGCCCCAAAATATGTTGATATAATATTGACACTTTTATTTTTCTTTCCAATATTTTATATTGATCGTACCTAGTGGATGATGTTCTGGAGACGAGCAGTGCGCACTAAGTTTGATATCTACGTTTTTATTATCTTTAAGGGTAACATTCCTAGAAGATTGTATACAATATATTATATATTTCAAGTGAATATATTACAGTAAATAGACGTAATAAAGAGGTAATTACTACACATTTCAGTTAATACTCGAAATAGCATGATGGATTTAGGAATTACGTTTATTTCCTGATTTGTCTGTAATTACAAGTAATAACTTTAATATTTAGATGATTTTACGTTTATTTACCGATTGCTATTTTTTTATTGCTAGCAATTACGTGACGCGTAATTCCTGACCAATTTTAGTAAATAATAGTAATTACTAATGCAATTAGTATTGACTGTTTTTTTTTCAGTTATTACCTGTGATTAATTACTGGTTACGCTTACTTACTGTAACATATACATCTAATGTATTACTACCATTACTATGATAAAAAAAAAATTGACCGGGATAAATTAAAAATTCGAATATGACGTCCTTCAAACGCTTTGATTCCAAACCGTGATAAAATTAATATATACCTACACTCATTGTAATTTATGACGTCATCGACAATTAATAACGATATTTTTACCAATTTTTACATATTAGAATCGAAATAATTCATGGAAGCCATATGTGTATATTGTTTTTCCCACAGCTAGGCCCTTTATGTCAGTTTTTTACCCCTTGTTAACACTCGGGGTAAAACTTCGTGACATAAAGGGCCTACCCGTGGTAAAACCAATATATACATATGGCTTCCATGAATTATTTTTTAAATATCTAGTTTAACCCTACTTATTTTTTTATTAGTACCTGTACCAAGCTAGGAGAGTGATTGGTCATGTATTTGTATGTTAGGGGTACCGATTGTGCCTCTTTCTACGATTTTTTTAATTAGCTTGTTTTGTTTTTTGTTTATTTTATTAATTTACTGCTATTCCCTTAAGCTTGCTATTCATTCGCATTCTTTTCACAATGGAACATTCTGTCTAATGGCCACCGTGTGCAGATTTTATCTTGTCGTTCGAATTAACTCATGAGATTATAGGAGACGATGCTGTCAGACATTGGGCTGTTAATGAACTTTGCCATGAACGTAAGATATTTACCTAAGAATAAAGCTTAAGTATAAACGCATAAAAAAATCATTTGGAGTCAGTGCCGTATGTATAAAGTAAACAGTAGAGGAAAGCGAAGGGATAATCAAATATGGACAATCAAGAGACACAAAAAAAAGAAACAAGACACAGACCGAAGACCACAAAACAAAAAACTAAAAAGATAAGCGACACGGACCCTATGAAAACCCCGAGTGTGAATCCAGGTGCTCGGGAAGGGTAAGTAAGCATTCCCTGTTTCTTAAAATATTGAAATAAATAAACGTAAGAGAACATCATAACACGGACATCAGAATGTAAAGACACATAATAGTACAACACAAACAACTAAAAAGAGGAGCAACACGGACAACACCACAAATACGTGGATGAATTCAGATGCTTGTGAATGGTAAGCTGTTCCGTCTTCTGTTACGACACCCAACGTTAAAAATCATGGTAGTGATAGAGGAAAGAACAACATCTACCTAAAAAGGGAAAGACCCATAGTCATTTGAGGTATGAATATTTCGTAACGGTCAACCAGATCGTGAACACGACAGTAGGATATTTGTAGTGATGACTTCAAACTTAGGAGCAACGTAGCCTTGTTTGAGCAGCTTTTGTGTCAGCAGTTGAGCTCTCTCCAGAAAATAACTGTGCTGGGCACAATCTATAGAATAACGTATGAGTTGTAAAATGTAAATTGGTTATGCTGGTGACACTGAGAAGTTCGCAATTGGAAAAGTGAAGTCATCACGTTTGTAGGAAAGTTGTGTTTTTAATCTTCCTCCATTGTCGATTTCAAGATCAAGGTCAAGGCAAGAAGCAGATCTTTGAGTTTCAGTAGATCTTTTACTTCAAGCTCATTTGGATAGATGCGATGCAGATAATTACCGAAATAAAGGTCTGGGATAATTTTCTATATTTATTCTTGAGAAGCCCTTGAAGGAAGTCTGCCTCATAAGCATGTAGAAACAAATCGGCGAGTAGCGGAGCACACTTCGGGCTCATTGGAATACCAATCGTTTGTTGAAACACCCGTCCACCAACCAGGACAAATATGTTGTCGATAAAAATAATCTAACATTTGAATGATCTCGTCTGTTTGACAAGAACAAGCATTGTGTTACACAAGAAATATAAAGGGAAAAATAAGGTGGCTGTAATATATAACAATTATGATTGACACAGAATATAACTGATGTATAGGTTTCTTCTTTTTATTTAATAAAATGATAATAAAGTGTCCGTAAATTCGCCAATTTTGGTAAAATTTAGTAAAGAACAAATAGGAAAAATTGTTAATCGCCTTCATTCTGGTAAATCAAGTGGCATTGATGAAATACCGAGCGAATTTTTGAAATTTGGTGGTGAACCACTTGTCAATTCATTAGTCGATTTATTTACTGTCATCTCGAACTTGGAAACTATTCCAGATGAATGGGGAAAATGTATTATTAAACCCTTACATAAGGGTGGCATGATCTTCGACATTCATAATTACAAGGGGATAACTCTTACTTCCAATGTTTATAAAGTGTATTCCAAAGTCTTGGAAGAAATTGTAATGAACTATCTCGAGGAAAATAATGTGCTGGGTGAAGTTCAAGGTGCTTTTAGGAAAGGTAGGCGAACGGAAGATCACATTTTTACATTACAGGGCATATGTTCTATTCATAAATAAAAAGAAAGGTAAAACTTACTTAGTGTTCCTTGACTTGTCTAAGGCATTTGATAGAGTTTGGCGTGACGGGACTTTTTACTTACTTTGGAAAAATGGGATACAAGGCAAATGTTGGAAATTACTTAAGTCGCTTTATAGCAAAGTTTCCAACAAAGTTTAATTTGGTCAACATGAAACAGAGTTCTTTGACCAGGAGTTTGGATTGAAACAAGGATGTGTTCTTTATCCTACCCTTTTCTCAGTTCTAATGAATGACTTGGTAAGCATGCTGAAAGATGCCGGTATGGGTATTGAATTAGCATCAGAAATGATTAAATGTCTACTGTTTGCTGATGATGTTGAACTCATTGGTAAGACAGAAGAAGAACTACAGTCATTACTAACAATAGCTGGTATTTTCGCCTCTAAATGGAATATGAAATATAACGCTTCAAAATCTAAAGTAATGGTTATTGGTAAGCGACTTGATGAAAATAAAGAATGGAAACTGGGAAACTCTATTTTAATCGAAACTAATGATTATAAATATCTTGGTATGTACTTCTCGATGTCGCTTTTATTTCCTACCATATAAATTGTTATCTAAAAGAAAACTTTGAACGTAAGTTTAATTATATGATTAAACTATTTGGGGAACATGGAACTTTTAATCGAATATCTTTTGGCGATGCGTTGTGGAAATCAGTAATCCGACCGTCAATCTCTCATGGTTGTGCTGCATGGATGTCATCCGCTTTATCCTCCAAAGGTATGCTCGAAAAGTGGCAGTATAAAGCAGCTAAATTAATTTTTAACACAAATATTACCATTCCTAAATCGGTTCTCTTCTTAGAATTAGGTTGGGAACCGATCAACGATTTCCTTGACAGGCAAAGAATATCGTATTTCTCAAGGCTACAAAATTTGCCTTGTACGAGACTTTGTAAAATTGTTTTTGATGAACTAAAAGATTCATTGTCCCATCCTAAATGGGATTATCTTAATAATTAATGTACGTAGGGTGTTTGAAAATGCTGGTTTAGACCATTATCTTAACTCTGATATAAATATGATTACTTTTAAGAAATTCTTTGACGATTATGTACTAAACAGAGAAATTACCAATGTTAAAAGTAAAAGTAGCTTGACAAATTACGTCCACTTCCCTATAATGTTTGGAAAACAGCCGTACTTATCAAATTTACTGGAGTTCCAACCAACCAGACTTGAAATGTTAGCCCGCACGAATACGCTGCCTATAAACTCTGTTCTACGCAGAATGAAACTTCACACAACGTCGGTTTGTGAAATGTGTAGCAGTGGTTCCGACGAAGATTTATTCCATTTCATGTTAGACTGCCCGGGATACACGCCAATACGTAACAAATGTCTCAATTTAATTACTGAACGATTTCCTGGTCTTGCTTTCTTAGAGTTGTCGCCCTTAGATAAAATGCAATTTTTAATTGGAGATGTTAGTTTTAGCGTAGATACAAATATTGGTCTATTTTTTGACAAAATAGGAAAAACCATGTTACAACAAATGTTTTTACGCAGGAAGTCCTTTTTAGAAAAGAACACAACTATCTGTGATAATGCAATCCCTGTATCAAGGTTTTAAGCTTTTTTTTGCATGTGTTTTAGAATATATAATGTATTGTCTTTTTATGCACTGAATAAGCTTTTTGCATGTGTTTTAGAATGTATAATGTATTGTCTTTTTATGCACTGAATATGTTTTATTAAGCTATGTGTTGAAATGAAAATCTTAAAGATGCTTCGTTGTAACATATTTTATGAACTTTATCATATATCGTTTATATTGCATGTCATATGTATTTTTTACTTAAAATGTTTGTATATAGTACATATTTTTTTGTATGATCAATGTTAGACGCACCTGCAGGTGCCCCCGCTGTAAAGGGGTAGCTCTGAATAAATATATATATATATATATAATATTTACAAAGTTTTTCTTTATTGTTTGTTTGATGGTGTTTAATGCCACTTTCAATAATATTTTTGGTATCTTCAGATATGCATATGATACGTGAGAGGATTTCGATTTCCCAATATCATATTGCAGACATGTTCTGAATAGGAAAATGGCAATATTTTTTTACTTTAACCGGGAATCATGACATCACATGTGTCATTTATATACGATACCGATGCACATGGCCTTACGATAATAAATCTTTCCTGTAATATTATACATTTATTGCATGCTGGTGAGGGAAATATGAAAATTTATTCACCCAAGAGTATCATATTCCCCGAGGGCATCCCGCATGCTATAAATGTTTTATTATACCGACTGAAACCAAGAAAAGACATACATATGTAAAATACTGCTGGCAAACATATTCTAAGTCCATTGGAACGTTGTCTCGGATATTTAAAAAACCACATTGTAGCCGCTGCCTGCAAATGATGCGTTCTGAATGCCTCTGACGCTTTCCTGTCAAAGAACGATAACTCTGGCGGGAAAACCCGCGAGGCTTCCGAAGTGGTGGAATATGATATTTATTTCACGGAATATGATTTTGTTCTGTGTGATCACGTGTTCTTATTTTTACCCATTGTCCAATCAAATTAATCTATTTACGGTAATTCATATATGAGGTATAATAATATGCTCTACAAATACTCAACCAGAACGTCAATGCAATAAATACAGGGTTCTGTTTGTTTGTTTAACGCCACTTTCAACAATATTTAAGTCATATCGTGGCGGTCAGGTTAATTGGTGAAGTTAACCGGAGAATCCCGAGAAAACTGCCGACCAGTCGCAAGTCACTGACAAACTTTATCACATAGTGTTGTACACCTCGCCCTGATCAGATTCGAACTCGCAACATAAGTGCTAGTAAATCCACCTATCATACGATCACGGCCACGACAGCCCCGTACAATGCTCTGATTAGACTATTTGGAGTAAGAGTACACAACTCGTACTCAAAAATTTGTTTATGACTGTGAAGTCATGTCTCGTTCTCAGAGTTTTTCCAGTTGATGTTGCATGGAATGGTTTGCCTTTGAGTTTGAACTGTTGTTTGTATCCGGATTGTTGCTGTACTCTACTGTCTCCTGGGACTAGTTGTATCCGGATTGTTTCTGTACTCTACTGTCTTCTGGGACTAGTTTTATCCGGATTGTTCCTGTACTCTACTGTCTCCTCTGACTAGTTCTATCGGGATTATTCCTGTACTCTACTGTCTCCTGGGACTAGTTGTATCCTGATTGTGCTATATTCCATTGTCTCCTGTGCCTAGTTCTATCTGGATTGTTCCTGTACACTACTGTCTCCTAGGACTAGCTCTATCCGGATTGTTGCTGCTCTCTACTGTCTCCTGGGACTAGTTCTATCCGATTGTTCCTCTACTCAACTGTCTCAGGGACTGGATATATCCGGATTGTTCAAGTACTCTACTGTCTCCTGGGATTAGTTCTATCCTGATTGCTTCTGTACACTACTGTCTACTGCGACTAGTTGTATCAGTATTGTTCCTGTATTCTACTGTCTACTAGGACTAGTTGTACTTGGATTGTTCCTGTATTCTACTGTCTCCTGGGACTAGTTGTATCAGGATTGTTTCTGTACACTACTGTCTACTGCGACTAGTTGTATCCGGATTGTTTCTGTACTCTACTGTCTTCAGGGACTAGTTGTATCCGGATTGTTCCTGTACTCTACTGTCTCCTGGGACTAGTTGTATCCGGATTGTTCAAGTACTCTACTGTCTCCTGGCACTCGCTGTATTCGGATTGTTTTTGCACACTACTGTCTACTGCGACTAGTTGTATCCGGATTGTTAAAGTACTCTACTGTCTCCTAGGACTAGATGTATCCCGATTGTTTCTGTACACTACTGTCTACTGCGACTAGTTGTATCCGGATTGTTCCTGTACTCTACTGTCTCCTGGGACTAGTTGTATCCGGATTGTTCAAGTACTCTACTGTCTACTGCGACTAGCTGTATCCGGATTGTTTCTGTACACTACTGTCTCCTGGGACTAGCTGTATCCGGATTGTTTCTGTACTTTACTGTCTCCTGGGACTAGTTGTATCCGGATTGTTCCTGTACTCTACTGTCTCCTGGGACTAGTTGTATCCGGATTGTTCAAGTACCCTACTGTCTCCTGGCACTAGCTGTATCCGGATTGTTCCTGTACTCTACTGTCTCCTGGGACTAGTTGTATCCGGATTGTTCAAGTACTCTACTGTCTCCTGGGACTAGCTGTATCCGGATTGTTTCTGTACACTACTGTCTATTGCGACTAGTTGTATCCGGATTGTTCTTGTACTCTACTGTCTCCTAGGACTAGTTGTATCCGGATTGTTCAAGTACTCTACTGTCTCCTGGGACTAGTTGTATCCGGATTGTTCCTGTACTCTACTGTCTCCTGGGACTAGTTGTATCCAGATTGTTCAAGTACTCTACTGTCTACTGCGACTAGCTGTATTCGGATTGTTTCTGTACACTACTGTCTCCTGGGACTAGCTGTATCCGGATTGTTTCTGTACTCTACTGTCTCCTGGGACTAGTTGTATCCGGATTGTTCAAGTACTCTACTGTCTCCTGGGACTAGCTGTATCCTGAATGTTTCTGTACACCACTATCTACAGCGACTAATTGTATCAGGATTGTTCCTGTACACTACTGTCTCCTGTGACTAGTTGTTTCCGAAGTGTTCATGTAATCTACCGTCTCCCGGGACTAGTTATATCCAGATTGTTCCTATACACTACTGTCTCCTAGGAGTAGAGTACTCAACATTCATCGTCAGAATACCATAATGAAATGCTTATACATAAAATGTATTCACATTAGAAGACGGTGGTGGCAACAATGTATGTAGTATCAACAGAACGTCATGGCCGATGTGTTTATCTCAATGGAATATATTTATTCAATTTCTTGAATGATATGGTTGAGGCCATAATATTATACACATTGCAACTTATGTCACGCACATTAATTGTATTATGCATAATGTTCAAGAGATGGTGCAATGTTATACTACTCTCGTCTTGAGTACGGTAGACCATGGGTTCGAGCCGTGATTGGGTCACACCAAAGACGATCTATTTGGTATTTGTTGCTTCTCCGCTTAGTACGCAGCACTAAGGAGAAATAGCAAAGACTGGTTGGCTCGGAATTAGGATAATGTATCGAATGGGGCGACATGTCTATCCGCGGACTGTTGTTTCAGTGAGCTAGCACTANGGAGTAGAGTACTCAACATTCATCGTCAGAAGACCATAATGAAATACTTATATATAAAATGTATTCACATTAGAAGACGGTGGTGGCAACAATGTATGTAGTATCAACAGAACGTCATGGACAATGTGTTTATCTCAATGGAATATATTTATTCAATTTCTTGAATGATATGGTTGAGGCCATAATATTATACACATTGCAACTTATGTCACGCACATTAATTGTATTATGCATAATGTTCAAGAGATGGTGCAATGTTATACTACTCTCTTCTTGAGTTCTCCGCTTAGCACACAGCACTAAGGAGAAATAGCAAAGACTGGTTGGCTCGGAATTAGGATAATGTGTCCGAATGGGGCGACATGTCTATCCGCGGACTGTTGTTCCAGTGAGCTAGCACTATAAAAAATACACTGAGCGTATTGCTCTAGTACAAAGCGGACCTAATCATCATCTCATTGAAAATTCACTTGTTCTCGTCATTATATAGCTAAAACATTGCTGAGTTGGTGTAAATCAACAATAATTCACTCACTCTATAACGTTCATGATTATCGCGTTCTTTATAATAAAGCAGTTCCGCCGGTTATATATGAGGATTGAAATTTTACTCACACGTGTAAAGAACCTGCATGACCGCATCATTTCACTAAGAACGGAAGTTTGGGCCCATAAAACTAGTTTAATCTCGCCACTTTTCATTGAGTTGCCTGTAACAAGCCAGGAAAGTGCACCGTCATGTATTTGTGTGCTAAGGTATCGATTTTGCATCTTCCTACGATTTTTCTATAGGATTTTGGAAATGTTCCGACAGTGTGGTATTTTTTTATTTGCATTTTATGAAAGTGTACAATATCTATGTAGTAAATATGTAAATATGATAACCTGCAATAAATCTATTAAATAAATTGATTTTTCAGACACGTTTCCTTAGTTGTACTTTCTTCTTAAACTAGAAAAGAAGAAAAATAAAACATTATATATTGGAAAATAATCAAAAATGTAATTGTGAAATATGCAATACACAGACAATTTTGATGAACATATATCATAAATTTGTAGAAGATAAAAATTAAAACTATATGGTTATATACATAGTTGATACTGAGTGAGTAATTACGACAGATGGGTAATTTTTTTAACTATATCATTGCGAGAAGAAGTTACATTTGGTCATTATGATGTCGGCTTTGTACTAGACCAATACGCTGGTTAAAATGGATTTGCATAGTGCTATCTCACTGAAACAATAGTCCGTGGGTTGACATGTTGCTCCACTCGGACACATTATTCTGATTCCGAGTCAACCATTCTTTGGTCTTATTCCTTAGTGCTGCGTGCATAGCAGAGAAGCAATAAATACAAATGTTATAGTCTTTGGTTCGACCCGACCGGGGCTCGAACTCATGATATGTCTTATATAAAAACAACATACATGTACTGTGGAAATACAAAACCACTGTCGATTTGAAAATAGGTTTATGATGGCTAACACCATTTTCTACAATATTTTATGTCGTGGCTGTAGGCTTTATTGGTGGAGAAAACCGGGGTACCCGTAAGTCATTGACAAACTTTATCACATAATGTTATATCGAGTACACCTCGCCTGAGCGGATTCGAACACATAATCCTGGGCACACCCTGTGAGGATTCGAAAACACAATGTCAGTTGTGATAGCCACTGATTGGATAGATAGTTATAAATCCAACTACCATACGACCAAAAATAAAAAAATATTCAACGTTTATTGACAGACTAAAATGAAGAAAAAGTATAATAACACCTCCTGATTTCACAGCCAACAAACAGGAAATATATTTATCAATTGACTCCAAAATGCTACTGGAAAAATGTGAGAATTTTCAATAAAGGATCTGTTTGTTCTATGACCGAGAAGACTATTACCACACTTGACTATAAGTAACACGGCTAGTGTCCTATCAGAACCAGCAACTGCTTACCATTTCCAATCACCTGGGTTCATCCTGGATTTTTAGTGGTTTCCGTTATTCTCGTATTTTTAGTTTCCTGTGTTTTCAATTCCAGATTGCCCTCTCGGTTTTCTTAAACGTTTAATGAAAGAATAAAGTTATCGGTTGTACCATGACTGTCAATATTGTCTTGACATGTTTTTATCCTGTGGTTTATTTAAATGCCATTTATTAATAACCGTTTGTGGAAATGGATTCAAGGTAGATAATCGAGAATGCATTATTACCGTCTTGTATGAAAACAACTGTTACCTGTATATATAGAAATCAGTACCTCAGAAAAAAACCCACACAAATAAATCGCGTTTTGTTTCGTTTCGTCATTCAATTTTTGTACTGACATTTACTACTTTATGAAGAAGAGCTTGAAAGTACCAAAGGGGTATAATCAGAATCCGTAAATCGAAGACAGACAGACAACTCAATGGCCAAAATAATAAGGATAAAAGGACAAACAACGATTTACAAAACATTTGAACATAAAGTAACCCCACTAAAATCCGGGGGGACCTCAGGTAGTCCGAAAGTGGCACCCGTCGGGTTACTCTAGTTACAAACCCGATGATAAGTCATGATTGAGGAAAGGACCAGGAAGTGTTTACGACAAATTGAATATATATGTGGTCATTTGTGACAAAGATATTCCATAACGGTCAACCAAGTCATGAACGTTCGGTCTAAGCTAAGAGTAAATTTGTAGTTTAAATAGGGTATGGTATGATGTTACTAGCGCAATAATTAATAGGGAATTTTTTTAATGGTTTGTATGTATCATGTAATGGCGTAAGTGGTAATATTGAACCTTTTAAGCACAGTTTTCCCTTTTAACCAACATGTATGATGTAATGACGTAAGTGGTAATATTGAACCTTTTAAGCACAGTTTTCCCTTTTAACCAACATGTATGATGTAATGACGTAAGTGGTAATATTGAACCTTTTAAGCACAGTTTTCCCTTTTAACCAACATGTAT
>MJUT01053691.1:180506-199063 GCA_002080005.1 Gigantidas platifrons
GAAAACCGTGGTATAGATAAATTGTTACATGAAGCCAAGCAATATCACATCTAAGTCGTTGATTATTGCACGGCTCCCTGAGAGTAATAAAACTACAACCCAGATTTAAAGTGTGCAATATCTCGTATCTGCGTGTATTATTGCATAGTTCTTAGCTGTTGCTTAGCTGTTGCTTACATTCTGGTATATAAACCATAAAAAGATCAAAGGAAAAGAATGCATTCATGTTACAATAATTATACTAGCATGTACTTACTGTGATATACATAACATAGCTATATACTTTGTGTAGCTGGATTGTCTGATTTGTCTCGCAAGTTTTTATTTATAGGTACCATGGTATTGATAAACACCCACATTGTATATGGTCATATGAACCATAATCGAGAACTGGGAAAAAATCCTTTTAAAAAAACATGAAACACCCACAATGTATACGATCATATGAATCATAATCGAGAATGTGAATAAAATTATTTAAAAAAAAACCATCAAACACTCACAATGTATACGATCATATGAATCATAATAGATAATGTGAATAAAATTATTTAAAAAAAACATCAAACACCCACAATGTATACGATCATATTACCATAATTATTGGGGATATAATTCTGAGCCTCCGTCTATGAACTAAATACGATATATTCAATAGACAAGTATATATTTTTCAGATATTTGGTAAGATAAGGGCAAATGTAATTAAAAGGACATTTCCGATGTTTTTGTTTCACAATAACACAACATGTTACATTTATTAGCGAGTTATATAGTCAAATTTAACACTTAAAAATTGAATTTAATATCTAAATAATTGACCAACAAATCAACATTAGTATTGATGTGTCCTAATATTATATTCAATATTTTTGTAATGGTCCTTAATACCTTCCTTACGAGGAACATGTAGAGGTCCTTAGTCTCCTCATATTGACCATATTAATTCGTGGTATCTCAGCCTTTTTCTTGTGGACATTGATATTGCCTGTTCGTCTTACATTGACGTCTTTTGATTACCAATGTAGTATATTCAAACTTTTCTTATCTGACACACACATTTGAATGACCTGTTTTGAAGATGATAAAAATTCACAGATGTACAAACCCAATCTAATCAAAATTAGATATCTCACTTTGCTCTTGTTTATTTATATTTCGCGCGTGGGAGATCTAACGCAAGCCTGTAGACATCGCATTCTGGTGACCTAGGGTCAAGCAAAATATTGTCCATTCAAATGATCGCTTACGAGATCTTGAAAGTGGATTTATGCAAGGGACGTAACTCTGGGTGCTAATGAATTATGCCAGAAATCCCTTCGGAATTCTTCCAATGTTATCTATATCAACTGTGTCGGAGCCCGATTGTTCCGACAACTGTTTACATTTCCGGAGACAAGAAGACGTCTTCAGGTGAAAATTCATAATTTACGGCACACATCAATGGCATTTAGAAGCCCTCTCATGCCTAGGCGTATTTATTACAAATCAAATATATGTGTGCTTATTATTTGTGATATCAGAGAACGATTTTGATTGGCTGTTCGGAGGGTCGTTACCTTTATTTGCATCTCATTACATATGCGTGACCCTAGGTCACCAGAATGCGATGTCTAGAGACTTGTGTTAGACCTCCCACGCGCGAAATATAAATAACCAAGAGCAAAGTGAGAGATCTAATTTTAATTAGATTGGTACAAACCATACAATTGACAGAAAAATCAGATGGAAATCGATCTGAGTGGTGATACTGTCCCTGTGACAGACCGCGATGGTACTGGTGTTACCACAGATGACGATGATACTGGCTAAATGACAGACAGCGGTGGTACTGGTCCTGTGAGAGAGAGAGCGGTGGTACTGTCCTTGTGACAGACTGCGATGGTACTGGTGCTACCATAGATCACGCTGATACTGGCCCTATGACAGACAGCGGTACTACTGGTCCTCTGACAAAGAGCGGTGGTACTGGCCCTATGACAGAGAGCGGTGGTACTGGCCATGTGACAGACCGCGATTGTACTGGTGTTACCACAGATCACGATGATACTGGCTATAGGACAGACAGCAAAGGTACTGGCTATATGACAGACAGCATTGGTACTGGCTATATGACATACAGCAGTGGTACTGGCTATATGACAGACAGCGGTGGTACTGGCCCTATGACAGAGAGCGGTGGTACTGGTACTGTGACAGACCGCGATGGTACTGTTGTTACCACAGATCACGATGATACTGGCTATATGACAGACAGCGGTGGTACTGGCTATATGACAGACAGCGATGGTACTGGCCATATAACAGCGGTGGCACAAACCCTATGACTGAAAGCGATGGTACTGTCCCTATTATAGATCGCGACCATATTGTCCCTTTGACAGACGACGATGGTACTGACCCTATGACAGACAGCGTCTGTGCTAGCCCTATGACAGACAGCGGTAGTTCTATCCCTATCACAGACCACGATGGTACTAACCCTATGATACACAGCGGCCTTACTGACCCTATGACAGACAGCGGCGGTACTGGCTCTATGAAATACAACGACGGTACTGACCCTATGACAGAGAGCGGCGGTGCTTGCCCGGTGAAAGACAGTGATGGTAACGGTGTTATAGATGAGGAAAACGGTGATCAACAAAATAATGCATTAATTTCCACAAGCTTTGAGGGTAATATTTAGTGGCCCAAGAAAAGAAGTCAAATTCCTGCTCGTAACAAAGGATGCATAATAATGGCCTAGAAAAGAAAAGTCGGAAAACTCAAGGGTGAAAACAGATCGATTAAGTAAAATACCAAACAGAGCAAAATTAGAATTGAGTACCTCCTTTGTCATGATCCTGACAAGCATGGATGTATTACAAACCGACAGAAAAGCCAATACCAAGGTTGTGAGATGGGAAAAACGTGACGCAAAGGAAGGGACACAAATGTAAAATAACGCTAACGATTACGTCAACTTGCTCCCTTAACGGAGGTTCTAGATGAGTTGAAATTCACAGGAAAAACTATCCTAGTTATGCAATCAAATACAATTGGTGAACAGGTGAGCAACCCATGGTGGTGATGGAACAATTAAGTCAAAACTGTAGAACTGTTTTATTAGCCTTCAAACGCAAGTACAAGAACGTGAGCACGTGTCCATCTAGCGTTAAAGATGAAAACAGTTTAACCTAAACTCATGGAATCAATGATACAATGCAACCTGAACCAACATCTAGATCTTCTGCAGACGTGTTTAAAAATCGCCCTTCACCACTTCTATGTCAGGACAGTCCTGAAAAGCTTACTATTAGCATGCAACAAATAACTAGAAACAAATCGTTGCTTGGTTCCATGGATTACACGAGAGGACATTTTTGTTTTAGAAGATGTTAGATCATCGGGTTTGGAACTAGATTAACACGACGGGTGCCACTGGTAGAGCAGGAACTGCCTACCATTCCGGAGCACCTGAGTTCGCCCCCGATTTTTATTGGGGTTCGTGTTACTCGATCTTTAGTTTGATGAGTATGTTTTGTAGATCGTTATTTGTCAGTAGTGATATTGAGTGGGTCAAGCACACAACTACGTCATTTTTCATTTGTTTGCCTATTGTTTACGAAATATGTATGGTATGCCATCCACAAATTCCAGAGCAATGGCGAGTGACATGAAATTTAAATCATGTAAAGAGAGGTTGGAAAGATAAGAAATATAATCATTAAAAATAAAAACGTGTGTCAACCGAGGTATATAGAAAAACTTCAATTCATATTTAACTATAGATTTAAATATTTTATAATACTGAAAACTATTTGTATGAGAAATCATGTTAATCGGCAAATCATCGTTGCACAAGTTGAGGAATGCCACCACAAATTTATGAATAGAATATTTTGTAACAGATAGCGGACAAGTAAAATGTAGTCTTAACCAATTGTTAAACAGCTTTATTTAAATTTAATATGTTTAATCAATTTATAATCAGTTTGTGATTTAAAAAAATCAGGGGGGTATCCTTCGTTACACAAGAATGGGATGGTAAATAAGATCAATATTCGGGATTGAAAAAAAAGACGATAACAGATTAATATAAAAAATATAAAGTTTCTTTTCTGAAAGTTGAAATTTTTTATTAAGAATCATGACAAGAGAGAATAAAGAAACAGATGTAAAATATTAAGCCAGCAGGTGTGAATCTTTGATAAATAGAACAAAAATATAGAAAAAATAATTCAAAGACATGGCTATTCAAAGAGGCCTTTATTCAATTTTATATATAGATCATTCGATGAAATGGACATGTGCGTGATGAATTAACAAGTTATATAATGAGGATAAAATGATTAGGTTCAATTTAATATGTCACCACAGTTACATAAAAACCAAAAAGGACAACTTAAGTATTACCTATTCGATCTCGATGTTTAAAAAAAAAAGAAAAAACCATACATTTCACTTTTAATAGAGTTATGAGTCAATGAAAGGGGAATAAAATATGCGTACAATATAAAAACCCTTTTTTTAAGTAATCTGTGAAGAGATAAATTAGTACAAATTCCACACAATATAACAATTTCCAGGCATTAGCAACTTCTTGCACATAATTTCATTAACACACCATGTGAAACCAACGATGATCTGGCCACTTGCAATTGTTTTTTATATGTCATTTTATTTGCTTTGTCCAGAGGCATATTATTTAATATTAACTCTGAGTGCCAGCAAGTTGAAGGGAATACAATATACAAATGGGGGTCGCTGAAAAGGGGCAGATATATAATGTAGCGACGATACATCAATGGGAGATAACTCCAGAATTTAACATTTTTTTGTTTCCATTTTAGCGCGAAAATAAACGGTCTCGGATGGCATCGTTCTACGGGTTTTTTTTATATGAAAATGGTAAAAGATACCTTTCCGAATGTTCGATGATATGAATATTCATTAGACATTTCTACGACTGTATAATTGCTTTTCCAGAAAATCTTCGAAGTTTTGGGGTTCTGAAAAGGGATTTGAAAATTAAAATTAGACATTAACATATGAAATTGGTGATATACACGATTCTTATAGTGTATTTGATGTAGATTTATGTATTTACTAGAAACCAAAACCATAAAATTGAGGGAAAATAATTGTATTCATAGTGATAATAATTTTTTTTAAATGATGCACCCTTTTTTCATATAAGAGTTGTTGCCCTTTGTAGAACTCTTCAATCCTTTGAAAAGTTGTCAACATCAGCATTTTCAATTTATCCAGTTTATTGAGTTACTGTTTGAAGTGTTTCATTGATTAGGTGATTACCCATTTATAATTGAAGGGAAATAAAAATATAGTAGCAATTTAAATACTGTAGTCAGTAAAAGATAGGGAAAAAAAGAGGGGGGCAACATCACATGAAACTCCCCATTCTCTATCCAGAGTTGTCGTTCCTGCTACGCTACACAACATCTCTGTCAACGCTCATTACACAAGATTTTTGTAAAATTTAGAAACAGTAAAAAAACTCTATTTTTTCTCAAGAGTCAAGTTTANGGATTAATTTACTTTCAAATATATAATTGTTTTCACAATCAAATGTGTTTATTGAGTCCTGTTTAGAGGGACCCGATATCGGCCATTCGGCAGTGGCATATTCTAGGGACGGTAACGGTAAGGGCAGATAATCCTGTTTGGTATGCCGCGAAATGTCAAGAAATTTTCGTGATTTGCGAAAAAAAATGACAGTAGGTGGTGGGTATCTGTTACGGGCTTTTTTGAAGAATACATTGTTTTCCAAACACCCGAATTGACATTTTCATAATTATGAATAGTTAAATCTTGCGTAATAACCATTCTCTGGCCATGTTGAAGCCGAAGCGGAAAAAGAAGTTGAATCGAAGCGATCAAAATATGACAACTTTTTTGTAGAGACGATTACGCTCTCCTTTCATGATTTTAATGGTAAATAAATTATTTTTAAAACCAAATTTACTAATTTTCCCCCATATTTTCCACGTACTGTACCTGTAATTGTAGTTTTTCCGTATCAATGTTGGTCTCAATTTTTAGCCTCGTTTTCAATCCAATAGGTCAGCGCCCATATTTGACTTTATTGAATATAAATTATTGATGACAGAACATGTTTATGGCAAAATATGCAAGATATATCACAAATGCAATGAAATATGCACTTCTTGAATTGAGTCATTCACTTTAGTACTAAATTATTGATTTTATGGCAAGTTCAAAAATGAGGTCGCTCACGGACACAAATTGTCAATCAGTCAATTGTAATTTGTATTGAGTGAATGGAATGAAGCCAGTTAAGTGAGTGAGTGACACCACTAAATAAATTTTACAGTTTATTGATTGTTTAAAAATATTTTTTGTTTGATTGACACCTTCAATACATAAATCATGAAGTTAGTTGTCAATTGTATCCAAAACCAGCCAAAGAGGAATGAGTGGGGGGGTATTGGTTACAAGTTATAAAGAATTGGTCACTTCAAGGCAAAATGACAGACAGTCTTTATTATAAAATCAGTAAAGCAGTGTTCTACCTAGATGTCATATATTTGGACACCATGCAATACAGAGTTATAATAGGAAGGCATTAACATGTGGTCTGGTGTAAAGGATGATAATTGCCAGGCACTGAGATAGTTGCCTCATAAGAGCTATTCTATCACTGTCCAAATTTATAATATAATGTTTTCTAACACTTACAACTAATCTATACTTGATTTTGTTAAACAATGAATTAAAATACATTGGACATTGTGCTTGGAAAAACATGGTTTAAATACTTCCTATTAATCCTGTTTTTATATACAGTATGTCTGCAAAAACAATTTGCAGGTCATATTATGCCATATGGTATGGGCATCATTGTTGAATGAAAACCCTAATTACTTTTTTCTGTTGTTTTTTTTAAATTTATTTGGTAATTTGTATTGTCCAGGTTTTTAATTTAGGAATATTCCACACAATTTCGGTACACGTCACCTGTTCACTTTATTATTTCAGAATGTTTTAAATTATTTGTCACTTTGGAAACACATTTAACTATTTAACTATACTTACCATAGTTTTCCAATCATTTGTGACCAAAATTCTGTCTGAAATTTTCTATTGACATTGTTTTAGATTGTACAATAATATATAAACATGACATTTATGGAGTGTTTTGCCATTTTTCACTTTCCAGTATAATTTTACATGTAATAATGACAGTTAATTTACTTTAATTTACTTATCAATTGAACATACCATTTCATGATTCAAGAAGGAAGAGAGGCAAAAGACTTAAGTGCATTTTTATGCTTAATATTGAAATATTAGACTGTTTCAGTCATTATACATTAGTTATTTAAAAAACGATTGTTGTCTTACATTTATTTTATATTTAAAAAATGTTTATAAGTGCAATTTTTGTGAAGATTTCTTGCTAAAAAGTGGCCCTAATCTTCAAGCAATGTATTAAGACTATATGCATGACAAAATATGGATATTTAGATTTTATATGATTTTATCCATTTAATTTGTGGATTTGACATTTTTCTTGATAAAAATGTGGAAAAACGTTTTCGGGTACAGGTGTTTAAATAGCCATAACTTCATTAATGTAACAGATATCTTGCTCAAATAAATTGCATTTCACTTCAGAAATGCTTTTGATAACATCTGATTTCAATAAATTCTGCTCATTATTCAGCATAAATTTCCGTTACCATCCCTACATATTCACATCAAATAGCCATAAAAGTTATATTGAAAGTATCTGGTATCCCAAACTGCCAAAGATTAAAATTTCCCATACAACAATAGAGTTCAAATATTCCATATCCCAATAATACTTTTAGTCCTAGTATCCTCTGACCCTACACGCCCTACAACCCCCCCTTTCTTTCTAAATGGAAAAAAGGGAGATGTAGGATACTCAGATTAAAAAATACTCGAATATTCCTATATGTATCCATAAAACTCCTAAGCAAGACTCGTTGAATTGATATATTTTTAATTTATTTATTTGAAATACACACTTTTACCCCAAGGGGTTGATGGCATGCAATTATACAAAAACATATATATAAAGCAGACAAAGGACAATCATTAATTAAGTACAAATTAAAAGAATAACAAGACAGTCTTATACAGACAAATTAAATTTGCAAAATCATACAGTTATTGAGTCCACTTTCCTCAGTATTAAAGACTTTTTTAATCTGCATGTTACCTGCCCAATACACAATTGTATTTTGCATGATGGCCCTAATTTACATGCACACACCCCTCTTTTCGTATGATTAAAACAAATGATATATCCCATATTTGGACAGATCTCTGGGGTAAGACACTTTTTTTTTTCAAATTTCATATGTATAAATTTGAAATTTGGAATTCAAAAAAATATATATTTCATGTAGATAATATTGTATTTTATTTTATTTCTGCTTGGACAAAGTTGGATCAAAATTTTATTGAAATCCGAAAATGTCCAAAACTTAAAATTTAGATTTCTCTGTCAATAATCATGATATTGGACGTTTTATTGCAGATTTGAAAATGTCTTGATAAAGGCTTTGAAATGCATATAATTTTTTTAGGTTTTACTTATTTTGAAAAAATCATGTATCGTCCCTAATATAATGATGTGTGACAACGACGTGTCCAGATTAATGTTTATACGGTATTATGAAGCAGTGGAGAGATATCTACAGAAAACTGACGCCTCGGTTGCATACACTCAAAGTGAAATTGGGAGAATGTCCAGTGGTTAACACGGATATTAACGTCAATGCAGAAGTTGATGGCGAACCATGTCAGGTACATTTTCATTTGATGAGTTAAATGCTTGTATATGTATGAAAAGGAGATTTTGTACCAGATAATGGACAAGTACAAGGTCCATGTCCCCATCCCCTTCTTGTATTTTTGTACGACAGGTGTGGAATTAAGATATGATGGAGGATGAGTTGTTTCTTTTCAGAATACAAGCAAAATTCTATGTCAGTAGAGTCTGTCTGGATTAAAATCAATTTCAATCAAAGAAAATATTTTTCCCACCAAAGGTTTCAGTTAATATTTTTTTCTGTTTCGGTTTCTGCCATATGATTACCTCCTTCATCATATTGAAGATTATGCAATTTTGATTTTTGTGCGGCATGCCCAATGAATAGTGTGACCAAAATTGTAAATCAGTTTCATTTAGATAATAGTAAATATTAAAAGAATTGAATTTACAATTAAAACTATATACAGTTGTCACTGTCTGGACTATAGGAACACTATCCTTGCCTTAAAGGCCTCAGGTGTATCCATCTCAACCATGTCTGGGGCTAGTAGGTTCCAGTCTCGTACTGTTCTTGGAAAGAATGACATTTTCCTGGTGTCAATAGGAGACGATGGTATCTGGAATGACCTGTTGTGAGCTTGTCTGGTTTTTCTGCCTGGTGGAATTAGCCTATTTACCTTGTTGATGGCTACAAGTTCTCTGTCGATTTTATATAGCATCACAAGTCTAGCGTCCTTTCTTCTGTTTGATAGTGGTCTCCATTTTAGTCTTTGTATGATGTTGCTTACACTAGATCTATTTCTGTGATTGTTTGCTACATATCTAGGCGCTCTTCTCTGTACTGCCTCCACCTTGTTTATATCAGTTTATGTATGGGTCCCAGACTGTGCTAGCATATTCCACTAGTGGACGTACAAGAGTGAAGTAGGCTTGTTCTTTTATCCTGATTGATGGGATTTTCAGGTTTCTGCGTAGGAAGCCAAGAGTTTTATTTACTTTCATGGTTATCGAATTTATGTGCTGGTCCCATTGTAATTTGTTTGTGAATGTGAGTCCTAAATATTTGGCAGATGTAACTAACTCTAGCGTATGCCCGTGGAGTTGGTATTTGGCATCAATTGTTTTATTTTTGTTGGTTACTCTGAGTACTGTGCATTTATCAGGGTGGAATTTCATGCACCATTCATTTTCCCATTGTCCCAGCTTATCTAGATCTTTTTGTAGAGTTTTTTATATAGTAGAGAAAGAGCCCTGGACCTAGGACGGAGCCTTGGGGAACTCCTTAGTCCACACTGACTGCATCAGAGGTAGATCCATCAATTACAACATATTGTTTTCTGTTTGCAAGCCAGTTTTGTATCCACCTGACTGTTTTACCTGTAATACCATAATGCTGTAATTTGTGTATGAGTAGGCTATGGTTGACTTTATCAAAAGCCTTTGCAAAGTCCAATATGAGGATATCTTTTTGTTGGCCTTCTTGTAAGTTTTTGGCGATGTCATCCACGAATTCAATGAGTTCAGTTTCACAGGAGCGGCCCTTTCGAAATCCATGTTGTAGCGGATACAGGATGTTATTTTCTTCTCCATGTTTCATGATTTTACTGGCCAATATATGCTCCTTAATTTTACAACAGACTGATGTTAAAGATATTGGTCTGTAATTTTCAGCCAATGACTTTTGACCTTTATTGTAGACAGGCGTGACGTTTGCAGTGCGCCAGTCATCCGGGACTACACCAGTGTCTAATGATTTCTGGAATATCAGCTGCAGTAGTTGTAAAATATCTGTAGCTAGTTCTTTAAGAATCCTAGGTGATATGTTATCAGGTCCTGGTGCCTTGTATGGATTTAGCTGTTTTAGTAACTTTGTAATACCGTTACAGGTGATGTCAAAAGATTTAATTTTTGGATGTTGTGTGGTTGTGGAGTTCATACGGTTTGAGCTTAGGAATTCCTCAGTGGTATATGATGAATTTTCAGAGAGGGCTGATTTAAACTGGCGATTTAATATATTTGATTTAGTAATTGGGTCACAGTACAATCTACCATCCATTTTTAGTGATGAGATTCAAACTTTGTCTTTACGTTTGTGTTTGATATATGTCCAGAACTTGTTCATCCCTGATCGTGGTTCGTTTTCATCTGGTGTTACTATATTTTCAATGTATTTCCAGTACGCCTGTCTGGTTATCTTTTGAGTATGATGTTTGAGATTTCTATACTGTTCCTGAGTTTGCTGGTCACCAGTCTTCTTCTTTTTGAATAATCTGTGGAGTTTGTTTAGGGTTATCTTGATGTCTATGTTGGTCCAAGGTTGACGATCTTTGTCCTTGGAATTTTGTTGTGGTATGTGTTGTTTCGCTGACTTGCTGAGAGTTTGTTTGAAGAATTCCCACATGGTGCTTACATTGCAGTCAGGATCTTTAAACATCTGAAGTAGTTGATCTAGTATGCTGGTAATGTCATTCTTCATATTATTCCTATTTGCTTTATTATATAAGGGGATGATACGTGGTTTTTGTTTCAGTTTGACAGGCCTAAAATCGAACTCTGTATAGACAATATCATGATCAGAGATCCCTGGTATGGTTTCTGTTTTGAGTACTTTTCCTGGTCTGTTGGTGAGTACCAAGTCAAGTGTATTTGTAAGACGCGTTGGCTGGTCTATTAGCTGAGATAGTTCATTGTTATTTATGATGTCCATGAAATAATTGTGTAAGTTGGTGAATACTGTATTCGGTTTCAGGATGTTTTCTTTCCAGTCCCATCCAGGTAGGTTCATATTACCTCCTATTACGATTGTTGTATTTTCTATGGAGCTTGCTCTTTGGACTGATGTCTCCAAGTATTTTAAACTGTCCTCATCTGAGACGTTTCTTCTGTAGTAGGAGCAAAGATAGATGGTACCGTTTCCTTTTAAGTTCATTTTGGCCCATACAATTTCGAAGTCGATATCTAATTCTGGGACATGTACACTGTTGTATTCGTTCTTTATAGCAAGAAGTACACCTCCACCTGTTTTGTTTGTTCGATCTTTCCGGTGCAGGACGTAACCTCTAGGACATATTTCAGAGTATCTGATGTCTTTGTCTAACCAAGTCTCTGTTCCAATAATAATGTCTGGTTTTACACTATTGATAACATTTGTGAGTCTGCACAGTTTTGATTTAATAGACTGGAAGTTTATGTTCAGAATTTTTAATGGTTGATTGCAAGTTTTTGGTCCTGTCTTCCTGGTGGGTGTTGATGAGTGAACAGGATGTATAGGCAATCTCGTTTCTGGGAGGTATGTCCGAGATGCTTTGGTATGACATATTTGACATATCTGATACCTCAATACTTTGGTAGTCATGTACTATTGAGCTGTAATTTGGGTTGTTACACACTATACAGTTCCAACTGATATTAAGCTCTGATTCACCCAGCTGTTGGTAAGATATAGTGTGTATATTTTGGCAGCCAGAATGGTACCATTGGTCACAGGTCTCACATATGATTCCCCTGTCTTCCCAATCCACAGTCTTATCACATTTTCCGCATAGGTAGTCTCTTTCTGGACCTGGATTTAAGTGGATGTCATTTGCATTTGTTAGAACTAGTAAAGCGAGATAGGCTAGTAGTGTGGTATGACCTTTGGTCTTGTTCTCTAATACTTTTGGTCTTCCCTTTAGCATATTTAGGATAAGATGATGACTGTAGCTTACGCATGGTACTACCTTGACAAATGTGTAATTTAATTCCTTGGAATCTTTTATTATGTTGTTTCTTGGCAGTACAGAAAAGAGGGCAGCAAACAGGAACGCTGTCGGGGATGTTAACAGTAATCTCATGGTTTCTGCTATTGATTTCCTGCTGTTGTGTATCCTGTAGAAATATTAAGTAAGTTTTGGAGGTTTAGAGACATTGATGACAAGTTGATTGTAGTAAAGACTGATAAGATAAACTCACCTACACCCCTTACTACAACATCCGCGTACAATGGTGTCCCTCTCCAGGTACTTGATCTCTAGAATAGTGTCAGCAGTTCTTCCTCTTCCACGTGTAGTTGGATTATTTCAGATTCTTGGACGACTTGGTAGCACTCCTTGTATGTATCAAGGAGGATGTGTTTTGTAATGGCTAGGCTTAAGAGTTTTCCGGGGTGAACTCCGTCTTTTTTTTATTTATTGTGATATTTACTGATTTCCGTGTTCCGCCTCGTTTAATTTTCCTGCCACGAAAGAAGTACTTGCTGATGTTTATAGTCTTCTTGTTCAGTCTATTGTTCAGTTTTACTATTTCTGAATTTAGGGCTTTGATCTGTCTGGTTATTTGGAAATCCTCCACTTTAAAGATTTCTGGTTTGTCATGTCCTTTGTACTGGTTGTAGTTAACGATGGACAAGATTGGGCAATCTATAAATTTTATTTCTGCTCCAGGATGTTTCCCAACAATTCTTATATCTCAGTGGTACTGGTCAAGTATACAGTTTACTGCTTTATTATTTTGGTGTCTCAGGCTGATGTATTTACCTTTTTTACATGTTACGTCACAAGTTCCTGAACATAAGTAGATGATAATGTGATGGTGTCTAGTATAGTGATCGCCTTTGAGATTCTTTCCTCTATCAAGTCAACGAGCACTGATGTTTTTGCCCCTGAAATGCACCAGGATTCTACTGGGAATTTGTCATCTTGGCAAGCGTTTCGTATTGTGAATCATTTACTGTCTGATACAATGATTGGCGTTTTGTATCTAAAACCACTTGGAGTGTATGGCTGTTCTGCTATGTATTTTCTTAATTTGCTGGTCATTTGCTGTATCGGAAAAGCCACAGTTATTTATAGCATCAATGCCGGAAGTATCATTTTTGTCAATGTAAACAATTCTTCCCGCCAGACAGTTTCAACTAGGAAAAGTGGTTTTGTCGGGTTTTGGTAAATGTAACAAATAATTTTGAAGAAGGAATGAATATGGATGATGTGTGAGTGTGTTATAACCAAAGATTGGTTGATATATGGATGATGTGTGAGTGTGTTATAACCAAAGATTGGTTGATATATGCAAAGGATATCGACTTTTCACATAAATTTTCGGAGCTGTCAATTTAAAACGTCCATGTCCTTGGGCATGTATAGTCATCTCCTATTAACCCTGTTGATAAATACAAATATACCAAGTATCCATCTCTGTGTGTAGGATTATGGTGATCAGTACCAAGACCTTGATGTTCACTTCAGTAACAATAGTATGTGTCATAAAAACGTTTCAACAATCGGCCCATTTAACCGTAGAAAGTTCTTGTTGGTTTCCAAATTCGAGATTTATCATTAATTACTCTTCTTACGTAATGACGGAATTCAGCCTTTTAGTAATTTGTATAGTCATCATGTTTGAATCCTAATTATAAGTAAGTATCAATATTTATACCATAAAAGGTTTAAGCAATTTCTATAGTCAGTATGTTTTAACCCTAATTATAATTACTAAGTTTCCATCATTACAGAAGATAATGATGATGATGATAAATCTCGAGTTTGGAAACCAATAAGAAATTTAGATACGGTTAAATGCGTTCTTAAAGGGTAAGATTTTATTTGAAATAATATGCACAAAATGTACCATAGTTCAAACAAATTATCAAATTTTCTACAGATTTTTTAACCAACAGAAAATTCATCTATCAGTTCACAAACAAAAATGAGACAAAAATAAAATTTTACATGACAAAACATCTGAATGCAAATCCCGAGTGTTGATTCATGTTACAGAATCCAAATGGAAGAGAACAATTGCAATTAAGGATAGTCACAAAAAGTAAATCTGTGCTCAAATCAACCCCCCCCCCCTTTTATCTTTTTATTCTATTTTATTTTATTTTTTTTATTTTTCATTAAATTATTTTGAAATATATTATAATGTCATATTTATTTTAGATATCATAATTTGTACTTTTGTACAGTATGAAGAACACACTACAATTCAACAAATTAGAGCTACTCCACCATCAACAAACCCAAATGTGGAGTATACCAAACAATCAGGAACTCCATCTTCCGAACCATAAACCACCTTCAACAATGGGTAGCCATTTACCACCATCCACAAATCCCAGTGCTATGGAGCAATATACAGAACAACCAGACAGTCACATCTTTATTGATTGGTACAATCTGAAGATGAATCTGAAAACTTTATTGATTGCAATTATCAGTAAGTATATTCTACTATTAATGATATGGAATGAAAAAAAAATTAAAAAAACAACAAAAAACAAACATCCCACACTACCACAAAAACATTTACATTATCACAATCAATAGTACAATAAACATTTAAGTTATCTGAAATACATGAAATACCAATAAAACTGGTAACATTCAGTAATATTACATTTTTTTTAACAAACAAATGATAATCTATTATTTGTTTAATTTATAGCAACAGGTGTATGCAATATATCATTAATTTACAAGACCAAAATTAGTAAATAAAAAATAATTAAAAGAACATTGCACTATTTCAGTTTTTACAACATTATCAACAGCAACAACTCTAGTTTACTGTTCGAGAGGGTCAAGCAAAGGTAGGAGGTGTATATTGGCATGGTTGCAACGATTCTGTGGGTGTGCATGTTTGAGACAGAAAGAAAGCAACATTCCACTTGAAGGAATACATTTATCTGGTTTTGGGAATAACCATAATGACATGTTGAGAGATGATGAGAAAAAACTTTGTATTTCAATCATGATATGAATAGTTATTGTTTTATTTATTTTTGTTAAGCACTCTTTCCTCAAAGACTCATCACACAAAGACCAATAAGATTTTTAGAGGATTTTCAAATAGTATTACCAAATATTCAAAACCATTATGAAGACAATATAATTTTGAGACAAAATGCCAGACCAAGACATCAACCCCCCAGAAGAAATCAACAGAATAGAAGAAATCCACAAAATCGACCACAAAATCAACCCAATAGAAATAACACTCAGATTAGACATAGATACAATCTTAGACCTGGAAATTAAAGTTGCATTATTCCTTATTGATAATGAATAAGTTTAAAGGGTCCTTTTCAGATAGAATCCAAAATTTTATATTCAGACACAAATTGATCATTCAGGCTTATCACAAAAAAGAGAAAAAGAGAAAAAGAGACCACCATTTTAAGCAAAACATTTTTAATTTGGTAATTGTTATCTTCTTCTAGGATGGTTATTTTCATATTACATGTACAATATTATGAGTAGAATTTTGTACATGATATTATAGACTGTGTGGAAATAGTAGTGTTGGTTGTTTTACTCAGGGAGAGTAATTTTGATATTAGTGAATTTGCTAATTGGTTTTACATGACATATATATTGTTGATTGTTTTACTTGAGATTCAAATTGTTTTTTTCTTTATATTAATTTATATGATGTAGCATATTTGTTTGGAAATTGAATTCTTGATTGTTTTACACAGAGAGAGTAAATATGATAAAATAAATGAATTTCCTAATTGTTTTTACATGACATATATATTGTTGATTGTGTTACCTGAGATTAAAATTTACATTTTTTTTTTTATATTTTTAAATAGATTTTATATGATGTAGGATATTTGTTTGGAATTTGGATTCTTGATTGCTTTACTCAGGGTGAGTAAATTATATATTGTTATAATGAATTTTATACATGATTTTATAATGATATATTGTCCACTGATTGTCCTCTTCAGGGAGAATTAATTTATAATTTTTTTTAAAATAAAAAAAAAACAACAAAAAACAAACATCCCACACTACCACAAAAACATTTACATTATCACAATCAATAGTACAATAAACATTTAAGTTATCTGAAATACATGAAATACCAATAAAACTGGTAACATTCAGTAATATTACATTTTTTTTAAACAAACAAATGATAATCTATTATTTGTTTAATTTATAGCAACAGGTGTATGCAATATATCATTAATTTACAAGACCAAAATTAGTAAATAAAAAATAATTAAAAGAACATTGCACTATTTCAGTTTTTACAACATTATCAACAGCAACAACTCTAGTTTACTGTTCGAGAGGGTCAAACAAAGGAAGGAGGTGTATATTGGCATGGTTGCAACGATTCTGTGGGTGTGCATGTTTGAGACAGAAAGAAAGCAACATTCCACTTGAAGGAATACATTTATCTGGTTTTGGGAATAACCATAATGACATGTTGAGAGATGATGAGGAAAACTTTGTATTTCAATCATGATATGCATAGTTATTGTTTTTTTTATTTTTGTTAAGCACTCTTTCCTCAAAGACTCATCACACAAAGACCAATAAGATTTTTAGAGGATTTTCAAACAGTATTACCAAATATTCAAAAACATAATCAAGACCATATAATTTTGAGACAAAATGCCAGACCAAGACATCAACCCCCCAGAAGAAATCAACAGAATAGAAGAAATCCACAAAATCGACCACAAAATCAACCCAATAGAAATAACACTCAGATTAGACATAGATACAATCTTAGACCTAGAAATTAAAGTTGCATTATTCCTTATTGATAATGAATAAATTTAAAGGGTCCTTTTCAGATAGAATCCAAAATTTTATATTCAGACACAAATTGATCATTCAGGCTTATCACAAAAAAGAGAAAAAGAGACCACCATTTTAAGCAAAACATTTTTAATTTGGTAATTGTTATCTCCTTCTAGGATGGTTATTTTCATATTACATGTACAATATTATGAGTAGAAGTTTGTACATGATATTATAGACTGTTTGGAAAAGGTAGTGTTGGTTGTTTTACTCGGGGAGAGTAATTTTGATATTAGTGAATTTGCTAATTGGTTTTACATGACATATATATTGTTGATTGTTTTACCTGAGATTAAAATTGTTTTTTCTTTATATTAATTTATATGATGTAGCATATTTGTTTGGAAATTGGATTCTTGATTGTTTTACTCAGGGAGAGTAAATATGATATAATAAATGAATTTGCTAATTGTTTTTACATGACATATATATTGTTGATTGTTTTACCTGAGATTAAAATTTACATTTTTTTTTAAATAGATTTTATATGATGTAGGATATTTGTTTGGAATTTGGATTCTTGATTGTTTTACTCAGGGTGAGTAAATTTCATATTGTTATAATGAATTGTATACATGATTTTATAATGATATATTGTCCACTGATTGTCCTCTTCAGGGAGAATTAATTTATCATTTTTTAGTAAATTTTACACATTAGCAAATTTTACACATAGTGTTTTATGATATGTTATATTATTTGGCAATTGTATTGTTGATTGTTTTACTCAGAGAGAATACATTTCATATTGATATCTATGAATCAGTTTTATGTACAATTTTATATGATATCTAGTTCATTTTATTTACTCAGACAGACTTAATATCTCATTGTCCCAAGTAAATTTTCCACATGAGGTTTTTTTATGATATGATATATTATTTGGAAATTGTATTGTTGATTGTTTTACCCAGGGAGAGTTATTATTTTTATAAATTATATTTAATGAATTTATATGTATTGTTGATATAATGATTCAGTCTTTCAGTGAACTATGTATTAAATGATTCTATATTAATTGTTAAATCATGTTTACATTAGATAAAGTAGATTTATTGTTAGAATAAAACTAATATAACAGTTTTGATTGTCAATAAATTCTGTTATTTAAACTTTCCTAAAATTGGTTCCACCATCCACCCAAATGTTGTCTTATAAGAAATGAAACAGTAAACACAGTAAAGACATATTGGTATGAATCCCATGCA
>MJUT01053691.1:230625-240951 GCA_002080005.1 Gigantidas platifrons
TTTTTTCAATGACTCTTTCAAAACATACATGTAGTAATAAACTAGGCTTGTCCAAAAGTCCGGAGAATTGACTTGGTATTTGTTTTATGCTATAGACCATTAAACATTGTATTCATAATTGTATTATCCTAGCTAAGTAATCAGTACTGAGTAGTAGACCACTATACAAAAAGGACATATACCACAAAAAATTACAATACTGAAATAAATACGCAATCATGTGAATTTAAACACTAAGAAAATTCAAAGCTAAAGAAATCACATGAATGCATCTGTTGCTTTACAAGATCAGCTAAAAACTATAGAAGTATCAGCATTAATATCTTGTACATGTATAGCCTCTATTTTTTACGTTTAAATGAAATTTCCACTCAAGATAAAAGATTAAATTTTTCCTCATAGTTTTGGGATAAAAAATAGGATTTTGAAATGAAATATAGCAAATTTTAGGCAAATATAGGAAATATAGCAAAATCTTGAAAATATAGGAAAAATATAGGAATATATGATCACTTGACAACCTGCATAACACTAACATTTAAACTCAAAGGGTGCATTCGATATGCCCATTTGTTTTATAAATTTTGTTAGTGTCCTTCAATATTTTATATGAAAGCAAAAATGAAAGAAAAACAAGAGTTACTTGATATCTCTATAAGATGCTGTTTTCTCATAGACATCATACACTACTAATATAAATGGGTTGCAAAGTTTCCAGTTTTTCATCATGCAACATACTTTTTTTTTATAGAATTCAGATCTTTTGTTTTTGTAAAAGAAAAACTGTAAAAATAAATAGCACAGCATAATGTTTATAGTGTAGGCTAGGAACTCCCAGCATACATGTAGCGTTATTTAATTTGGAAATGTAGAAAATAATACGTCTGAAATATCGCTACGTTTAGCAACATTTTCCACATCTGATACAATTTTGAGGCATTAACATACAACTGTTCTTACCTTTGATCATACACTCTTTGAATATTGCAATAATCAAATGGCATAACAAATACCACAAACATTACGAATTCCATAAAAACAATCATGACTATTCTGTCGAAGGTGACTTTAGCGAATGCCAATTCCGGAAAACCCGTTTTATATTTCTTTCTTTTAATGTTATGCAAAATATGCCCATGTAAAATAATTTGACTATGTGTTGTTCTTTTTTTTCTTTGTTCATTTATTACCGGTTGCGAAAACGTTGTCGAAGTTTTTGAGGGTTTGACAACAAGTTTTTGAACGATGAACACACCGTTGTTTAGCGAACATTTAGGGGAATTTGACGCACTATCATATTTAATGTTATCCATGCTAAAAGTAAAGACTTCCAGCGGTACAAAATAGCTTCCAAGTATGACGCACATTCAACCCCTGCATATATGCTGTCTATTACAAAATTAGAAACCTTCTACTAGAAAGTGACCTTCAATTAAATATTTTTCTTTCATTGGTAGCACTGATTATACTATACAGTTATAAATGTGAAATATTGGGTATTGGAAATAGTCACAACATTGAGAAAGTACACCTTCAATTTTTGAAAAGAATCCTAAATGTTAGGGCTACTACTCTAAATTTGTTAGTGTACGGGGAATTGGAAAGATATCCGTTAGACATAATCATTAAAATTAGAATACTCTGTTTTTAGAGTAGATTAATATCTGGTGAAAAATTATCATCAAAGATATACAGACTATTGTTAAATTTATATAATGAAGGAAATCACGAAATGGTATTTGTAAGACATGTTGAAAATATTTTTGACAGCATTGAGCGAAGTTTTATTTTTAGAAATCAGATGCCTGTCAATGTAAACTGGATTAATGTTAATATAAAACAGATCTTAGTATATCAATTTGATCAAAACTGGAAAAGCCAAATTGCACTCTTCACGAGGTAATTTTTATTTCATCAATAAACAAGATGTTTGTTTAGAACGCTACATGTTACGTGTTGACCAACAGCACCGACATTGTATTACTAAATTCAGAATTAGTAACATGAACACCCCAACTGGAAACTGTCGTTGGTACAATATTAATAAAGAGCACAGAATGTGTACCAAATGTTCAGAAAATTTAATCGGTGACGAATTTCACTATTTATTTATATGTTCCCATCCTAAAATTGTAAATCTTAGAGTTAGATATATATATCGAACTATTATTTGAGAAACAGTATTATAGAAAAAAAATGGCCGGTATGTTGTGTCTTTGCCATATTGAGTTGTTGAAAAATTTAACACTTTTTCTAAAGGGTTTTAATAGATTGTTTTCATAACTGTCATCTCTGTACCTTGTGTTTTTTTTTCTCTTGCAAATTAGTTTATGGTGTGTGTATTGAATATATTTATGTATGTTTATATTTCTGTATGTATTATATTTATTTGTTCATGTTGCACTTGGTGCCTGAGTTGAATTAATCAAATCTTTTGAATCTTTTAATTAACAGAAGTCATACCTTGTCACTAAGGTTACACTAAAGATCGTCATTATTTAGCTGTGTTAAATCGTGCTGCGATGTTATACATGTATACAAGTACGTTTTATTAATTTGACAACAATCTAACTCACCCATATATAAATCCTACATGTTATAATTAAGGGGGAAAACTGATAACAACCATTTTAAATCATGCTAGGATCCTAAGCTATGAATAATTAAGGGGGGAAAAGAAATCACTATATACGAAAAATGTGTTTTGAAACCATCGAAAATATACATATATATGCTTATTTAAAATAACTATCCCTTTACATCGGGGGTACATGAAATAAAAATAGATAATAGTCTAGGTAATACATTAAAAATATATTTCAAGCAATATTTAAAACACTTGATCGGAAAATATACATTCTTTCTAGCATAGAAAAGACTTCAACTTATTAAAAGCTAAAATCCAAGATGAAATATCAACATTGGTCTTGAAACAGGCAGCTGATTTGTTAACTACACACTGACAGGATGTTCCAAATCTCATTAGATCTTGGGAAGATTCCAGATTACAGCTCCTATCTACAAGAAAGGGGAGAAACATCAACCAGCTAACTACCACCCAATATTACTAACCTCGATATCCTGTAAGCTAATGGAACATGTGATACACAGTAGTGATGGCTCCTATCTACAAGAAAGGGGAGAACATCAACCAGCTAACTACCACCCAATATCACTAACCTTGATATCCTGTAAGCTACTGGAACATGTGATACACAGTAGTGATGGCTCCTTTCTACAACAAAGGGGAGAAATATCAACCAGCTAACTACCACCCAATATCACTAACCTTGATATCCTGTAAGGTACTGGAACATGTGATACACAGTAGTGATGGCTCCTATCTACAACAAAGGGGAGAAATATCAACCAGCTAACTACCACCCAATATCACTAACCTTGATATCCTGTAAGGTACTGGAACATGTGATACATAGTATTGATGGCTCCTATCTACAAGAAAGGGGAGAAACATCAACCAGCTAACTACCACCCAATATCACTAACCTCGATATCCTGTAAGCTACTGGAACATGCTATACACTCATTGAGCCATCCAGGCCCCTGTACGTTACTGGAACATGTGACACAGTAGTGATGGACCACTTTGATCAACACCACACCCTTTGTTAAGAGCTACGCGACTCCATAACCTGTCTATCCCGTGGGACACAAGTCAAAATCACGGCTGACGAGACATGAAAAAACGTGTACCAGGGCAGCTTAGCACACTACTAGTATTCTGTCGGACTTCTCTAAGGTGTTTGGGAACACAACCGCTTAAGTATAAATTTGAAGCACTTCGGATTAACAGACATCGCTGTGAGCTGGACCAAGGACACCCTGATGAACTAGGCTCAGTCAGTGGTACTAGAGCGACACACATCTATACCATTATATGTCATGTCTGCAGTTCCAACAGGTATACCACAAGTGATTTTGTTCCTAGCCTATATCAATTATCAGGGGCCGTCGTGGCCATGATCAAATGGTAGTTGGGTTTACAACTACCTATGCAATCAGTGCCTATCACCACTGATGGTGTGAGTTCTCATCTCGATCAGGGCGAGGTGTACAACATTATGTTATAAAGTTTGTCAGTTTTCACCGTGTCCTCCGGTTTCCTCCACCATAAAACTGACCGCCACGATATAACTGAAATATTGTTGCAAAATGGCGTTAAACACCATCAAGCAAATAAACAAACAAATATAGCAACGCCCTACAGAAGTGCACTACTTCAGATGTCAGTCTGTTTGTAGGCACTGTGTGGTTTACAGAAAGATCATCAACCAGAAGGGCACTTATATTCGTCAATGGGAACTCGCTGCCCTGGAGAAGTGGGAATATTTGTTGGAACCCACGGAAACCACAGCAAGCGACACACGCCCTACCGTACCACCAGGTGGGGGATGTTGAATGCATGTGGGATTTATCGAGATATGACCAACAATCAAGAACCGATGTTGAAGCCAATGCCTACTGCGCTCTCAGATCAGCGACTCAATATGCCTTATCAGAGAAGGATTCTCTCATCTAATTCTTGATGGAGTGAAATTAAGCAAATACGTGATGTAATTACAATACAGGACAGCGTGATTCGTTTGGAACCAATACACACACAGTTCACCAGGTTGCACAATCGTGCTACTGAAACAGCTGGCGTGGGACTCGTCACAGCATAGCTGTTTGTTTGTTTTATGATATTTAACTCCACTTTCAACAACAGTTCAGTTATATCGTGGCGGTCAGTTTTATTGTTGGGGCAAACCGGAGGACCCGATAGAACCGCCGACCTGTCGTAAGTCACTGTCAAACTTTAGCACATTATGTTGTTCACCTCACCCTGATCGAGACTCGAACTCACAATATCAGTGGTGATAGGCACTGATTGCATCACAGCATAGAAGAATACAACATCGACTTATTCTGTGCGACGAACCTTATAGAAATCGATCAAGAAACAGCAAAATGCTACACAATTGGATGTAGTAGGACGAGCATATAACATATTAGACAGCCGAGAACCAGAAAGAAAGTCTATATAAACTCGTTGTTCCTGCGGTCTGTGAAAACCACTAAATACTTAGACGTTACGCGCGATGTTCGTACCTATAACGGTAACAGAACGTTAGGACGTTTTTTGTCAAAATAGACGTCGTTTTCCCTGAAAACGTTGTCTTTTCCGAGTTGTGACATTTTGTAAAACTTTTAAAGAATGCTGTTGTAGGAGAACTATTAATCTGAAATTATAAGTCGATGACTTTTGGAAAACTTGAGAAAAATAACATTGATAAAACAAATGTATTTTGAAAATGAAATGCATCAATAATCTGAACATGAGCCGTAAACTTATCAAAGCTTTCGCTTTTCTGAAAAAAGAGCGAGTGTGACATATTGTAAGACTCCGTAAAAGTTATCGCATTTCGCAAAACTTTATTTCTCATAAAAAAAATGTTGCAATTAATGATTTTAGACAAACTAACATTGCTTGTATGAGGACATTTTTTACCTTTTTCCATAATCTATCTTTTCTCTTCAGCTCTGTTTTGGTTTCCTGACTAAATTTTGTTCCGTGGGACAACGGTCCGCTGTGTGTTCTTGGGCAATATTTTGCCAATGACGTCATAAAAACGTCATAAAAAATGGCGTACAAAAAAAATGGACATTTTCCAATTTTTTTACTGAAAACTTTTTAGATTTTTTTCTAAAAGTAAATCCTCTAAGTCCCTTTGAAATTTTACATGCGACTAAAAATTTTACCTGGGACAGCTGAAAAACTGCTTTTTCTTGTGTTAACGACTGTGTATATAAAACTGCAGTGTTATATTTTGAGATTTATCTTGCTAAATTTATTATACTACAAATAAATTAAAAGAAAAATCCATTATTACATATATGATTATTGCTGTATGTTATTCATTTCCTTTTTAATAATTGAATACCCCGCTTTTTTAGAACAAGTACGAACAACGCGCGTAACGTCTTACAGTATACAGTTATTTAATGAGTAGCCAGGCAATAGACCAGAATATATTTCCCAAGTTACTGGGAACAGCTCAAGTGTTCTATTGCCCGAAGCCAACGGCTGAGGGCAATAGAACACTTGAGCTGTTCCCAGTACAGGGAAAAATTGTCTGGTATATTGCCTGGCTACACATTAAATAACTATTTTATTACCTAATAGTAGTTTTGGTATGCATATTTTTGCACTATCAAAGTTTTGGGATAGAGAGATAAGAATAAAGTAATTAAATTGTATTTTTCAAAACAGTTAACAATAACAAATTATGAGTTATCATTCGAACGTTTTATTACATTAGAAATTTAGACGCATTGATAAAGATTTGGTCGAGTTAATGAATATTCATGAGACGTAATTGACAAATTACATAAAGCGGGTCAAAAGGTCGCGGGCAATAGATCGCTACAGCTACCGAGAGACAAATTAAAAGTGAAATATGGTCAAAACTAAAATATTCCCAATAGAAAGGTAATTAATATACTATTATGTAATAATGGCTGCTATAGTATTTCACCGGGTTAATACCTCTTCTGAAGGACTATTAGTCCCTATACGGTGGAAGTTACAATATTTCACGGGGTTAATACTTCTGTTGATGGACTATTAGTCCCCATACGGTGGCAGTTATAGTATTTCACAGGGTTAATACCTCTGTTGATGGACTATTAGTCCCCATACGGTGGCAGTTATAGTATTTCACAGGGTTAATACCTCTGTTGATGGACTATTAGTCCCGATACGGTGTCAGCTATAGTGTTTCACAGGGTTAATACCTTTGCTGATGGAATATTAGTCCCCATACGGTGTCAGTTATAGTATTTCACAGGGTTAATACCTCTGTTGATGGACTATTAGTCCCCATACGGTGTCAGTTATAGTATTTCACAGGGTTAATACCTCTGTTGATGGGCTATTAGTCCCCATACGGTGTCAGTTATAGTATTTCACAGGGTTAATACCTCAGCTGATGGAATATTAGTCCCCATACGGTGTCAGTTATAGTATTTCACAGGGTTAATACCTCTGTTGATGGGCTATTAGTCCCCATACGGTGTCAGTTATAGTATTTCACAGGGTTAATACTTCTGTTGATGGACTCTTAGTCCCCATACGGTGTCAGTTATAGTATTTCACAGGGTTAATACCTCTGTTGATGGGCTATTCGTCCCCATACGGTGTCAGTTATAGTATTTCAAGGGGTTAATACTTCTGTTGATGGACTATTAGTCCCCATACGGTGTCAGTTATAGTATTTCACAGGGTTAATACTTCTGTTGATGGACTATTAGTCACCATACGGTGTCAGTTATAGTATTTCACAGGGTTAATACTTCTGTTGATGGACTATTAGTCCCCATACGGTGTCAGTTATAGTATTTCACGGGTTAATACCTCTGTTGATGGAATATTAGTCCCCATACAGTGTCAGTTATAGTATTTCACCGGGTTAATACCTCTTCTGAAGGACTATTAGTCCCCATACGGTGGAAGTTACAGTATTTCACGGGGTTAATACTTCTGTTGATGGACTATTAGTCCCCATACGGTGGCAATTATAGTATTTCACGGGGTTAATACCTCTGCTGATAGAATATTAGTCCCCATACGATGTCAGTTATAGTATTTCACGGGGTTCAATTTCAAATATTTTATTGAATCAATTGCACATATATAGTACAGAAGTTCAAAGGGATTACACATCAGGCACAGCCTATGTAAGTGTTCTCCCACAATAAGAATGGACATCAGAATATATAGTAATAATATTGAATATACAAAACTTGAATATGGAACAATACTCACGACGAACCTGTCTTAAAATCTCAGGAATAAAAGAAAACGGCAAGTTCGAAAACACCTAGTTCTTGATGTAATCAATGATTTAATTCTTCCTAACACAGGTCGCACATTAACATTAGAACACATAGGAAGAACCCATAGGATCGGCAAACCCAATTCATATCCAAACCAAAACAGCAGACCCCGCGACATTATTATCCGATTTCTAAGTTACAGAGACAGAGCGCTAGTCTACGCCAATAAGAAAAACCTAAAAGCTCATAACTCTGATCCAATCAGCAAATTCAAGCTTTATGTCAATGAAGCGTTGACCCAGCAGCCTGCGAAACTATATCGACAAACCCGAGATCTGTTCAAGGAAGGTAAAATTGGTAGTTGTTGGACATTTGACGGGAAAATACTGGTTAAAACGCATGATGACAGAACAGTTCATGTCACCAACGAAGCGGATCTTGAACAATTTCTTAAAATCCGAATCAATACCACTGTCAGATCTAAAGGTCTGAAACCTCACACTCGTGCTATTGCCAGCTTACGTCTCAATGCATCAGCAATTTCGTTCGTGCCACAAGATGACAAAGCTGTTACCAGGCTCAACACCACAAACTTTACCCAAACATGTCACTGAGCTTGATAAATCCATTCCGGGTTAACTTTCTAAACATATGATTGACTAGTGTCTCACTTGTGTTATTTCTGCATTTGTTATACAAAATATTTATATACACATATACTTTTTTTTTGTTTTTTTTTTGTTTTTTGGTATTATTATTCTCCTTTCTCGCTGTCATAGTTATTATTATACTTTATATTTTTTTTTGTAATAAATTGATTAATTTATTTCGTCTCTGGTAACACCAGTGGTTATTGTAGTTTATATATCATTATTATGAGTAGTCCTACTTTATTTATAAATAGACCGCTAGCCGAAGTTCCCGGAATATCTTATTATATATAGATGTGTGCCATATATCTGTTCCCACTCAAATAATTTACTATATATATTTCATATAAAACCACATTTTTTCAAATCAATATCCTGAAGTCATTTCTGGTCAGATTTTGATGATATTTACACAAATAATCTCAGAATCTGTTGTTATTTTTTCTGATAATTTCTAAATAATTTTATGATTAATACTTTTGGAGAAATCATGATTTAAACACAAATATTAATTTTTAACAACGTCATTATTCCCTATATACCTATGTCATTTTTTAACACAAAAACTTAAATGTGTCTTTAAATCGTGATTTCTCTAAAAGTATTAATTATAAAATTATTTCAAAATTATCAGAAAAAGTAGCAACCAATTCTGAGATTATTGGTGTAAATTTCATCAAAATTTGACCGGAAATGACTTCAGCATATTGATTTTAAAAATGTGGTTTTATATGAAATATATAGTAAATTATTTGAGTGGGAACAGATATAATATGGCACATAACTGTACTTCCAAGCGTTTTAATGACCCTGATCGTGATGTTTACAATCACATCAAACACCATGTTATACACACCATGCTGCTGTACTATAGATACTAGTATATACTCCATGTAAGCATACAGGTATAGCTACAATATACGCTGGTATAAGTTACTAATCCTTCGCTCAAGACGTATTCACTTTCCCTTCGATACAAAAACTACCTGTGTGTAGTTGTGGTTTTTTAGTTTAGATTAATTCTACAATTGTACAAATGCAAGTTCTACACCAGTGCAGTGCCAGTCACTGGTAAACTTAAGACCTCATCACTATGTCACATATCCCTCTCACACCTTCTATACTAAACTACCTGTCTGTAGTTGTGTATATATTGAATTAGTACTAGCTATGTTTACTCAAAACCTCATCTTAATGTTACTTATCCCTCACTCACACACAAGTCGTTTGTTTTCATGTTCCCATCCATGTCACTACTACCTGTCTAGGTTGTGTATATTGAGACTTCTATTAAATATAGCTACTTGTCTTCTCCGTAAAAGACCACATCATAATGTACACTCAAGTTGGTTTTTCTTCTTGTGTTCCTGAAATTCTAAACTACTGTTTTTAGTGGTGTATGTTGTGACCACTAGCTACCTGTTTACTCTTGTAAATTAAAGTGTATCCCTCACCCTAGTCAAGATTGTGTGTTCCCTTCCAGTTTGTCATCTCACTAAGTAAAAAGTGAACTTGTATTTTCATCTCATAGTGTTTATGACATTAATTCAACTTCTATCTACGTGTCCTTCTATCTAAGTTGAGAGTAGCTGTAGATTAATTCAACTTCTATCTACGTGTCCTTCTATCTAAGTTGAGAGTAGCTGTAGATTAATTCATCTTCTATCTACGTGTCCTTCTATCTAAGTTGAGAGTAGCTGTAGATTAATTCAACTTCTATCTACGTGTCCTTCTATCTAAGTTGAGAGTAGCTGTAGATTAATTCAACTTCTATCTACGTGTCCTTCTATCTAAGTTGAGAGTAGCTGTAGATTAATTCAACTTCTATCTACGTGTC
>MJUT01053691.1:252748-263398 GCA_002080005.1 Gigantidas platifrons
CATAGCATCTTCCCTTTGCATTGTCAAGATTCTATATTTATAAACTATTTTCCAAGATAAAACAACAATTATCTGCATCAATTTTCCCCGCGAAAAATGGATTAGTCTATTTAAAGTAGGGTCTTAGCCCTCTAATAAAAATAGTGTTCTATATTCGGTATAGCTTATTAGGATTAAACCATGCATAGGTTATAACATAACATGTTCAAAATATGTGCAAGAAGTGAAAAAAGTGTGTAGTTTACATTAATCGATGGATTTCAGCAACTTATAACATCCTTTTTTACCCCACTGAAACACATATGGGAAATTCCGAAATTCCAGCGTTTGAGGTGCCCAAAGGGTAAATTCTTGTAAACACCGGCCTCTTTCAATTAAATTTGAAAGATTTTTTGTCATTGCAACCCCGTTCACAGTTGCCCAACAGGAGTCCACAGGTCGTCCACGTGTCACAGTTTAGAATAATCCTTCAGGTAATCCTTCAGGACCTTACAGTACCCCGTGACCCACATTAGCACGACTCACCAATATTTTCTGAATAATGTTGTTTAATAACAAACATGGCTAGTTTTCGATCAGAAAAAATATGTATATGGATTTTTGGAAGTTGTTGCATAGCAACATACTTCCTATGTTGTCACCCAATTCAATAGACAAATAGCAAAATCAAAGGCGGATTCAGAAAGGAAACAAGGTGTAAATTGACAATATAATCCATCTATCACAATAGCTGTTCATGCTTATCATCACTATTTTTATAGTTTGGAACAAATATTTGTACTAAATAATTAATTTCAATCTTTAGATAAATGGGGAAACGACATTTATTGGCTACAAAGATATCACTGCGCGTAAATATACGATTCTACTTTCATTTTATGGTTACGTAACCAAACATTGGTTTACCTTCCACCGGATCGACTGTCCGGTGTAAAATACTGGGTTTGTTGTATAAAAGAGCCCTGTTTGATATCCAATTTGTCCATAATTTATTTTGATTAAAACTAAAGTGAAACGCCAGATCAAAACTCTTTTAATATTATTTATCGTTCCATGGTTTGATGAAGTTCAAGGACATTGACAAAAACGAAAATATCAATGAAATATAAGATTAAAAATCGCCGCGGACCGGACACGCAAAGATTATCGGATATCAATTTGGCACCATATTTAAACATGTCTTTTGTGCAAAATACGATAGAGGACTTGATTTAGGTTTTTGGGAAATATTGAAACCTTTGAAATGGACAAATATTACAAGCTTTTTCCTGATTAAGACAAATGGTTGAAAAGATACACTATTTTTTTTTTATTTCTCTGTGAATTTAAATAAAATACTTTGCTTTATTTATGTTAAAAAAAATCTACAAAATGTTTACTTCAAAGCAGATTTTTTGTAACCTATTTAGGGAAGCCTTCTCTTAAGTCTTTGACTCATTCCTCATTGGGGAATTTGATTTTAATTTCTATTTATTTTCACTGAAGTTTAATTTGTTTTTTTTTGGAAAAAGATGGTGACCTCTGAAAACCTGTCTGGCTTTCAATTCCAAATATTATAAATAAGTATGCATTAAATGACTTTATAAGTTTTAGACAAATTAGGACACAATTGACTAATTGAATAAGTGCCTTTCAGGACGAAAGGCCTGATGAATTTATACGAGTTAGGTCATTTGACCATAGCATAATAAAATTCAGCTGAAACCCTGTTATAGCATCCAAGCAAGTGGATGACCAAGTCAAGGAAATGAATGAGCACAATTTAGCTATGGAGGAAATGCCAAGTAGTGAAGACACATGTCACAGAGTCGACCAATATATGGGGCAGATTATGATACTGATAGTGATGACGATGATGAAGATTATTGGGGATGAGGGAAGGGTTTATAGGGTTATGTGTAGGGAGGGATAATTGAAGAATAAAACATAACAAACTGCTTTAGTTGAATGTTTTATTAGTCAACAACTCAAAAAAAAATGTTATTGAAATATTTGGGCTACCAGTTTTCAATTTGGGCCAGTGATGACATTACTTTGCCTCCATCCGTCGTCAATCAACATTTTCATATTTGAATTTTCTCTCATAATTTTGAGCCAAATTGAACCAAACTCGACATATATGTTCCTGATGATGTATGTGTTATTGGTGCAACTCGTATATTCAACATGGCTGCCAGAAGCAGATAATGCGTTCTGATGACCATAATCTACAAAAGAACTGTTTGCCAGTTAAAATGTTACAAGTCTAGCTAGCAAACTGTTATTACCATACCTGCCCCTAATAATGTACAAGTGAACTTATGAGGTTACTTTTCCTCCATCCATTGTCAATCATCATTTTCATATTTGGATTTTCTTTCATAATTTTGTCCAAATTGAACCAGATTTGACATATATATGAACAAAGTATGTGTTATTGGTGCAACTCATAAATTCACAAGGCTACCAGGAGCAGATAATGTGTTCTGAAGACCATAAACTACAACAGAACTGTTTACCAGTTAAAATGTTCTGTATTTCTGTTGTTTGGATGATACTCGGATGGTCCCTTATTAAGTAATTTTTGTGACAATTTAAAATTCAAGATGGCCACAACAGCCCAACTTATTTAGAATGCATCCTAAAATATCTTTTCCTCTTAAACCACTTGGCTAAATGATCTGAAATTTGATATAAATCATCTAACGATGGAACCCTATAAACCTTTCACATTTCAATGCAGTCGGATAAAAAACACGGCTGCCACAGGAAAATCTTGTTTCTGATTGGCTGAATCCTGATAACCCAAGCCAGATCCGATACCAGGTGAGCGATGCAGTCTCATCCCACCAAGTTTCTAGTTATTATTCAACTGCAAACATTTTGCAGTTATTTTATTGTATGATGCTGTCGTACGTTTTGCTGTTGTTGTCATCTGTATACTATACAATTATAGCCTTTTGGTGTGGTCAATGCATGGATTTATCGACCATTTAAACATATACTGACCGAGGACGAAGTCTGAGGTCAAATATACCTTTAACGGGTCGATAAATCCATTTATCACATATTTGTACGTTATCCGTACCGTTTTGCATATTTGATAAATGAAGACATTCCTGATCCATATCAATGCCCGGGCAAATAACCGGTTATTGTGCCCTGCGTCGATGACGTCATTGTGACACGTAAGGAAACATCATACAAAAAAGCGATAAAACGGAGATGAAAAATATCAATACAAAACGTAAAACTGAGAGTAACATAAGGGTATTCAAGGATTGATTATCAACTGTGGGAGAAATCCTGAATATATTGAAGTCGAGGAGATGTACATGCACCTAGCAAGAGTTTTTTTTTCAGCGCGTCCGAAATTCAAACAGGATTACGAACCCGATTTATTGCAAGCTTCCATCAGTAGATATCTTAGTGATGGCGAATGTGATATTTACGCCATCGCATCGACTATTGAGAATTATGAAAATAAAACATAATTTTCATCAGTAATAACTCTGTCCAGTCAACGGTTACTAGTAATAACTCTAATAAGCAAACGGTTATCGTGTTGGCTTCTATTTTGCCCAACTCCAAAATAACAGAATTCCCATACTCAAATATTCAGGGAAATGTGACAATAATGTCTTATGACAAAAATATAAATGATAAGAATTGGAAGTCTGATTTATAATTATTGAAAAGTCATGTTCAATACCTGTGATAAATACGGTGAATTATTTTGTTGATTTTTACACGTTATTTATTTTGTTGTTATGTTGATGAATAAACATAAATTCATTTATTCATTTACAATTTATTTATTTCAGTCATGGTTAAATATGTGATAAACAGATTATAACATAGCCATTTTCATATAGGTCCTGGTATCATCCCTCGACCCATAACAGCCCACGGCTTTCGCCTTGGGCTGATATGGAAGTCTCGGGATGATACCGGGACCGATATGAAAATGGCCATGTTATAATCTATATGTATTGACCGATATTAAAAGGCTACAATTGCTTTATCTTTTGTAACACTGGAAGAAAGTAGGCTATACAAATGTATTTGCTTTATAATTTTTCAATATTATTTAAATATTAAAATTTTGAAAATTTTATCATTTTGAATTTTTTTGAAAATTTGAATTTTTTTTTGGAATTTTGGAGTGTTTGTTGAAATTTTTTGAAAATTTTGAAATTTCATGAAATTTTGGTGAAAGTGCAATTGGGTAGCACTCAACTAATTCTGTCAATGGCAGAAATAAACAAATGTTTTCCCGAAGTCAATGCATGTTTTTCCAAGTCAATACATGATTTTTCAAGTCAATACATGTTTTTAAGGAAGACCATGTGACTATTTCTTGACCAATAAGGATGTTTAAATAATATCAAATAATAATAAAAATTGTTACCAATTGATAAATAAATCCCAACCTTAATTCTGTACCAGGCTTCATTGTATTGAATTTGGAAAAAATTTGTCAATTGCAACTAAAACAGTTATTGAAGAATCACTCCAAACAAGATATTAGTTACGATTTTGACCCCAAAAAAATTATATGCTTTGGAAATTGGTAAATAGCATTAAAATGATGAAATAAAGGTAAATATTTCACATTAAACAGATTATCGAACCACTTTCCTCCTTTTGAGAATGAAAATTACCATCGATTGATTATTTGCTTGCAGGCAAATAATTTGACCTCGCTTTTTCCGTATGCAATTGACCTTACTAGTGACAGGTAAAAACAAATAATTTGTATTTTATCGCTATTAACTGCCAACTTGCATGGTTCTTTGTTTGTAATTAACACCGACTAAAAGCAGATTCACAAGAAATAAGTGCATTGTTGTACTGATTTAATGACGATTCGACAAACTCCGTAAACAATGTCGATAATTAATAAGATGGTGTCCATTTCTTGATCGATCTCAAAACACGACCAGTTGCACATTATTTCCCCGATAAGCGTACATTTCATAACTTTTATATGTTACAGAAACACGTTTTATTAAAGCATCAATCATATCTGATAATTTTTATGAGTAACAAAAATTTACGATTTGGCAGATAATGCCCCTTTAACAGTTATTGTAAAACAAATGAAATATTGTTACACGCAATAAAAAAAACCACAGAAAGCAACAACTTCCATCAGTGCTTTCAGCACTTTGATTACTAGAGTTGTGCCCCTTTTTATACCTCAAAATTGCTAAATATTTGGTTTCCAGATGATAACTTGGGAACAAATAGTCAGATTGAAACTAGGTTTGGTATGCAAGTGTATCTCATTAATATCTAGGTCAACTTCGATAGCGATCATTTTTCGACAAATCTTACCAGAGTTACATCCTTTTTTAGCTCACCTGTACTAAGTACAGAAGAGCTTATGTCGTCACCTGTGCGTCGTCGGCGGCGTCGGCGTCCAATGTTAACATTTGCGTTTAGGTCCAATGTAAACAAACTACTTGGTCCAGGTTGATGAAACTTCACATGTGAGTTTGTCGTGGACAGTTAATAACACCGCACACAAATAGTAGGTCACCATGACCTACCATTTCTGCCTGAATGACTTCAACATTTTTGTTAAGACCTGTTTTACTATTACAATGTACATTTATATGTCCATTTTGAATACCATTAAATGGTTTTCTTTTGGCTAAACTGAAGTATTGTTCCTAATCAAATTAAACACTAACCACATGGTTATGACATTCACATGTAACTATAGATTGCACAGGCGAGCTGGATGGTCTGCCTTGCGACCAGCTATTTTTATACTTCAAAATTGCTAATTTTTTGGTTTCCAAATTATAACTTGTGAACAAAAAGTCAGATTAAAACTAGGTTTGATATGTAAGTGTATCTCATGAATATCTAGGTCAAGTTCGATAATGATGATTTTTCGACAAATCTTACCAGAGTTACGTCCCTTTTAACTCGCCTGTACTAAGTACAGAAGAGCTTATGTCGTCACCTGTGCGTCGTCGGCGGCGTCAGCGTCCAATGTTAACGTTTGCGTTTAGGTCTAATGTAGACAAACTACTTGGTCCAGGTTGATGAAACTTCACATATGAGTTTGTCGTGGACAATTAAAAACACCACACACAAATATAGGTCACCGTTACCTACTATTTCTGCCTGAATGACTTCGACATTTTTGCATTAACGTTTGCGTTTAGGTCCAATGTAGACAAACTACTTGGTCCAGGTTGATGAAACTTCACATGTGAGTTTGTCGTGGACAGTTAATAACACCGCACACAAATATAGGTCACCGTGACCTACCATTTCTGCCTGAATGACTTCGACATTTTTGTTAAGACCTGTTTTACTATTACAATGTACATTTACATGTATATGTCCATTTTGAATACCATTAAATGGTTTTCCTTGGGCTAAACTTAAGTATTGTTCCTAATCAAATTAAACACTAACCACATGGTTATGACATTCACATGTAACTATAGATTGCACAGGCGAGCTGGATGGTCTGCCTTGCGACCAGCTATTTTTATACTTCAAAATTGCTAATTTTTTGGTTTCCAAATTATAACTTGTGAACAAAAAGTCAGATTGAAACTAGGTTTGATATGTAAGTGTATCTCATGAATATCTAGGTAATTTTCATTTGAATTCGCTATAAAATGTCTTTCTTAGATAAATCATAACTAAATCTGACCTAAGTTATGATATTATAAGGTTAAATATATGATACCTGATGTGGGGCAAATGGCTAAAAAAAAGAGGGCGGACTAGAATTTTGTGAAAATCACCAGTGACAGTCATTGGGAAATATTTGTATCATTGCTGATGAGGAATGGAGAGAACTTTCTCTTTATTATTGTTGCCTTCTCTGTCATCAGCCTTATCAAAGTGGATATTTTCTCCTTATTCCACCGCAGAGCTTTCCCTGAAAAAGCAGTCTCCACTTCGAAATTGTCGTCTTCTACTTTCTTAGGGTGTCGCGTGATTTGTATCCACAAAGACCAATAAAATAACTATATTTAATATTTTGTATATACAATGTACATACATGTAGACCAATAAAATAACTATATTTAATATTTTGTTTGAACGAATATATGAATCTGATAGGGTAAAATTGATCGATTTTCGTACCTCCGCACAAAGAAGATGTATTAACCACAAGTCGTAAATCGGAAATCGTAAAAACAGTCCGACAAGTTTTGTGAAATGGTCGCAAACTTAGTCAGTAAGTGGTCGTAAGATAGGTCGGAAATCTTACAATTTACGACCTTTTGTGAAATGAGGCCCTGGTTCGTAATCTTTGCAGGTTTCTAGCTCATCAGGAATACGGGATAGGCCGTCTGCCTTAACGTGTTTCTTACCTGATCTATGTTGGATAATCATGTTGTATTGTGCCAACTCTTCAATCCATCTGGCTAGTTGTCCTTCGATGTTTTTGAAATTCAAAAGCCATATCAAACTATTATGGTCTGCCCTGATTACAAAGTGACGCCCTAATAAATAATGCCTATAATGTCTAGTAAAGCATACAATTGCCAACAGTTCTTTCCTGGTAGTACAGTATTTCCTTTGTGTCGACGCTAAGACTTTACTTGCATAACCTATGGTTCTCTCGACACCATCCTGGATCTGGCTTAACTCAGCTCCTATCGTATTTTGTGAAGCATCTGTGTCTAAGACAAAAACGTCCTCTGTTGTTGGATAGTTAAGCACCACAGTATGCACTAAAGCTTCTTTTAAAGACTGGAAAGCACTTTCTTGATCTTCACTCCACTCAAATTCATTCTTTGTGCCTGTCAACCGGTGTAATGGTTCAGCTAATTCTGAGAACCTCTTAATATGGTCACGGTGAAACCAATAAATGATTCAACTTCTTTCTTATTTTTTTGTCTTGGCCACTTCTTCACTACATCTATACTGTCTGGTTTCACAGAAATTCCATTTCTGCTGACAATTTTTCCTAGGAACTTGACTTCAGTCTGCATCAATTTACACTTACTATGTTTCAGTTTCAGGTTGTATTTCTGGAACCTAAGAAACACTCTTCGCAGGTTTTCTATTTGATCTTCAAAATTATTTCCTAGTACCACCACATCGTCCAAATAGGCTAGAAACTCTTTCGATGTAAGTCCCTGTAGCACAAGTTGGATCACTCGACTGAAAGTCGCGGGGCTGTTGTAGAGACCAAACGGAAGTTTTGTGTATTGGTAAAGGCCATATTTGGTGACAAAAGCAGTCTTGTGTTTGACATGTTCGTCTAACTTCACTTGATAATAGCCTGAGGCCATATCTAATGTGGACATAAATACGGCTCCTCCTAAGGAATCTAAACATGTTTCTATGTTGGGAATCGGATAGACATTATTTAGTTTTCTGAAATCTATGCAATATCTCAGTTTGCCGTCTTTTTTCCGTACTGGAGGTGAAACCCATTCTGAAGATGATTATTCCTTTTTCTAGAAGTTGTTGTAAATGTTTTTCTTCTTCCTTTTCAAATCCAAGTGGTGTTCTTCTCATTTTCTGTCGAATTGGGTGTGAATCACCAGTGTCGATCTTGTGTTCAATTTCACCATTGAATATACCAATATCTAAATCGTCTGTAGCAAAAATTTCTTCAAATTCGTATAGAAGTTTTGCAAGTCGTCTACTCTGTGGAGGTGATAAGTGTTGTCAAGATCGCTTAAATAAATTTTTCACATGTACAGGAAGTTTCTCTGCAAAGTCTGTTGAATCGGATAGAGACTGATCGCTTAGGTTCAATTTCTTCAGTTCGAAGGTTGGACTCTTCGTCAATCAAGGAAGAAACTTGTATTCCAACTCAAATTTGACATCCTTTTCTAATAGTCTTATAACTGTCCGTAGGATTCTGTACTACAAGACTGAAGAGGTACCTTTCTTTTCCTGGGACAAAGTGAGTTGGGAATTAGAAGTCCATTCTGAAAACTAGTAGGTTGGACAACTACATCTTCATCAAGTTCCTTGTCGAATTCTACAATTGAAACTTTTTAATATGCGGTGGTATAACTATTCTCTTTGTTGCTTTTACTCTGTATATTTTTACATGTTGGTTCTCTGCTGTATTGATCATCACTGATGGAATATTTTGTCCATTTAATCTTATGGAATAATCAGACAAATCAATGACAGCTCTATGCTTTTCCAGGAAATCTATGCCCAGTATTACACTGTCTGTAATGTCAGCAACAACCATGTTGCAAGTTATAATTGTGCTGCCAATCTGGATATTAATTTTTTCAGCTAATTTGGCTTCAATTCCTGAAAATTTATCTGCTCCCTTCAATATAATTCAGCCTTGCAGTTTAGGTCTTGGAACAATTTGTTCAAAGAGTGAACAGTTAATAACAGACACTTGTGCTGCTGTATCTACAACTCCAAGGATCTCTTTGTTAACATACATTTTTATATATAGAGTTTTTGTGTCTATTTTATCTGCACTCGTCTGGTATAGGTGGACCTTTTGCTCTTGATTTGTCGTGAACAATGGGAGGTTGCCTACCAGTATGAATTGGACGGACTGAAGGGCGGTCTACTTCTTCAGTCCCTGTAAGTTTAAATTAAACTTATCCGAGTCTGGAGTTGGATACCTTGTCCTTGATCCAATCCGTTGTGGTGATCTTGGTCTTCTTGGTTTAGTACAACTGGAACTGAAGTGCCCTTCTTCATCACAGTTTTAACACCTACCATCTCTCACCGAACTATTTTGTCTTTGAGGTGATCTTGCCCTATTGACTGTATTGTTTCTTGTTTCTGTTTGACATTTGCCTTTGTTTCCTTTAGATCTTCCTCTGTCTTCTGTAATCTAGTTTCAAACTTACCCATGGTTGAATCTGTCTCCTTCATATGTACTGCTCTCAAACATGCGGATGCTTGATGGTCATCATCAGAAACACAATCGCCTGTCTCTTGGAAGGTCACTCTCTTTACCTCTGTCTTCTTAATTCCCAAAATCACTCTCTGATTAGTCATAGCAGACTTCACAAACTGTACAGCCCTATCAAGATTTTCTGGGTCCTTGTCCATGGCGGTCAATGCTGCCCGCTTATCTTGACATCCTTTGAGGAAGGCATCAGTAGCCACTATTTGTATGAAGTCGGCCGGTGTACCCAGAAACCCATCAACTTCAAGATCTTGTGCGCGCTCTGCATATTCTTCAAGAGACTCTTCGGGAAATTGCCGCAGTTCTTGAAGCTGACGCCGTATTACCTGTGGCAAATCTTTGCATCCAAACCTCTCCTCCATTTTCTGGCATGCTAGTTTGTAATTATTTTGTACAAACTTTGGTCGTGTTGTAAAGAATTTTAATGCACGATCTCTAAGGCATTCAATAAGTTTGCCTAACCGATCTTGGTCAGACCATTCATATTTATTTGCAATATGGCAGAATTGCTGGAAATAAGGACGCCAGTCTTCCTTTCCAGTAAAGGTTCCCATCTTAGGAGATGTTGGACCACTTGGTCTGTTTTGTCCATGTCCTGATGAATTAACATTTTTCTTAACGAATTTATCTTCCAATGTCATTTCTGGTTGGTCCATGTTAAGAATTGTTTTAAAGAATGGTTTATCATCAAATCTTGATGTCGATTTATCTTCTAACATTCTAATTTTCTCCTCACGATCATCTATCTGTTTGAGATATTTTTCTTCTTTCTCATTTGTGTC
>MJUT01053691.1:280373-297642 GCA_002080005.1 Gigantidas platifrons
AACTTTAAATAATTGTTTCACGCGGACTACGACAGGTATCCCGTGCCTTGTGCAGGATGTCTTAGTAGGTTAACTTTTTTTTTCTTAAACTTTAAATAATTGTTTCACACGGACTACGACAGGTATCCCATCCCGTACCTTGTGCAGGATATCTTAGTAGTATTTAACAAACTTGCCGAAAAGAAGAGAAACTATATATTATGACAAAATGGCTTCTTGTTGGACCATGGAGTAAAAAAATGATTGGCCAAGTAATTAGACATGTATTCAATATAGAATATTGAGTAAAAAGCATGATTGGGTAAATAATTAGAAACGTATCTGAACAGTTTTTGATTGATCTTAATTGGCTTTGATTACAATTAGCAATCACCCACTTTGAAGCCACAAATCAACTCAAAAAAATAATACAATCCAAGCTTATAAATGGTAATGATACGTTTGTACATTGTTTTCTTAACATAATTTATTAAAACAAAAGCAAATATCAGAATTAAAGAACGAAAATATGATGACAGCTTGCACACCTGAAAAGGAAAATAATTATGAATGAATCACTCATATTATCAAAAATGACAGTTATACAAATCTCAAGAACATACAAATGTACAAATAAAGGTTGATATCCCATTTCTTTATTTCGCGGCGTTTAATCATCGATGTCGGTGTTGTATATTAAATCACCGAAAACACCGTGTTCGATTTTTCTCGGACATTTCGCGGTGTTAACACCGCGTTTTTTTCAAATTTCACCGACATTTTCGTGATTTCACCGACGTCGGCCCACAGTGATTTCTTGCTAAATCGTGCTGTTCGTGCTGTACAACACAATGGTCTAATTATTAAATAATGTTGCTTTAACCAATCAAATTCATATTCATTTCTGTTTATGCATATTATGTTTTACTATATATACAAATATATTTCTGTATGTTGTTTAATAAATTCAGGCAAGTATTTATTAAACAGAGTGCATTTCAGGTGTTTTCTAAGAATTCCTCATAATCTTAGATAGATATATAAAAAAACAAACAAACAAAAATTGATTGTCATTCAGATGTATTTCCTAACCAACCAGTGTGTTTTGGAACTTAAGATTATTAAATATATTTACATGTATTTTCATATTTAAATTGCATGTATTACATTCATTATACATTTTTTTTATTATTAATTTTTCTTAAATTATCTACATAGTTTAGAGTCCTTTATCATCAATACATTATATTAGTTCAATACATACAGTTTAGTTCCACTCTATTGATTGACCATGACCCTCCTCCAACTTACTCTCTGTCACCCCTCTTTCAAAATCAATTCTGTCTTGAATGTCATTGCAAATGTCAAAACGAATACAAAGTCCTTCTTAAGTTCTACTATATACAAAGCTGTTATAATAGTATGCTTGTTCAATGTCTTGATGTTTTTAAGTCTATATAACAGATCCCTGTTTCTAGTTGTCACATCGTCATACATTTTGACATTATTTCTTATCAACTTCTTTTTTTTCATAATGTTGCTTTTGATGTCACTGTTGACTATTTTAACTATCACTGGTGGGGGACCCCTAGTTCTGGTTGGTAATCTGTGGATTGCTATTATAACTCTTTCTTCAATATTGACTTTGAGTTCTTCTTTAGCTGTGGTGACAAAGTTTTTCCGTAGATTTTCATTGTTTTGGACTGGGTAATTAATAAGTTTAATGTTGAACTTACGGGAATATTGTTCGTTGTAGTTGGCCATTGGGTTTATGTTGATTTAGCTTCTTTGCCTCAAAATTCAGTATTTGTTGATTCAGAAAAACACCAAAAATTGGCTATTGTAAAGGGTGAACTGGTTTTGCAAGATAAGCAAACCAAACAGATAAATAGTATTGAAATGTGGACAGATGCAGTTATAGTTTACTTGTCAATATATTGTTCAGTTCATTGTGAAAAATGTTTAGGTGTATTAAAGTATATGAACACAATAAGAATGGCAGCAAAACGCTGCGGGCCAAATAACTTTGGCTGGAAAAATTATGATGAGCAATTTAGATTAAAAATAGCGGGTAACCCTTCAGCCAGTTGGGGAGAAATAGATTTGGAATTTTGGCTAATTTATGTTAATAATAACACACAAGTTGGTGTTCAGCTGAATACAGGGTCACAACCTATCCATAAATGCTATGCATTTAATTATGGTGGAAGTTGTAAAAAATCTAACTGTACTTATGGCCATTGTTGCCTTCGCTGTTATGTGGCGCATCCTTTGATCTACTGTAATAAAATGGGAGGGGTACAAGAAAATATTCAGTTTAGGCCTCTCATTCAAAATACAAGGATACGACCTCCATTGAGGGGACAATTAAGCAGCATTCAGCAATTCAATTACAGGTTGCCATACAGCCCGAGACAGAGATTTAATGAAGCAGCTATGGCTCAAAGGAAATACACCTATTAAAATAGACAATTTAAAAATATATTTGAACATTTATCCAAACAGAGATGATGCAAATTTGTTATGTAATGGTTTTTCTGATGGATTTTACTTGCAGTATGCTGGGCCACGAATTTCTGTTATGTCAAGAAACTTGGCATCAGCTGAAATTCATAAAACGGAGACTCTTGCCAAGCTTGCAAAAGAAGTTCAGTTAGGTCGTATTTTAAGGACCATTTGATAAAAAACCAATTTCAACTTTGATAATATCTCCTATCAGATTAGTGGAAAAACCGGATAATGGTTGGCGACTTATTACACACTTGTCCTCGCCAAATTAATTTAGTGTAAATGATTTTATTGACCCAGCATTATGCAAAGTGAAGTACACATCATTTGATAAAGTAGTTAATATGATTTCTGAACTTGGAGAATCGGCCAGAATAGCAAAATCTGATATAAGTCAAGCATTTAGGCTGTTGATAGCTAACCCTGCAGATTTTTATTTTCTTGGTATAAAAATTAATGATAAATACCATATTGATAAGTGTCTTCCGATGGGCTGTTCTGTAAGTTGTAGTCTGTTCGAAAAATTTGCCACATTTCTTCAATGGGTAGTACAAACAAAGTGTGGTTTGAATACTCTGGACCACTACTTGGAAGACTTTTTGTTTGCAGGTAGTGCATTGTCAAATGATTGCTCTGTTTTAATGTCCACCTTTTTTGAAGTGTCAAATGAAATAGGAGTCCCTATTGCTAAAGATAAAACCATAGGTCCTACAACAGTTCTCACATTTCTAGGTTTAGAAATCGATACAGTTGTAATGGTCGTCAGAATTCCAGCTATCAAATTAGAAAAGCTGAAATTGGAAATATTAAATTTGCTGAAAATGAAGAAAATTAAATTGAGGAACTTTGAGTTTTTAATTGGCCAAATGTCTTTCTGTGCTAGGGCAATTCCATCAGCAAGAACCTTCTTAAGAAGATTTTATGATTTATTGTCAGTTGTTAAAATTAAAAAACCTTTCTACAAGATTCGAATTACTAAGTCAAGTCGGATGCCTTGGTTTGGCTCGAATTTCTGCAGAATTTTAATGGGGAATGTTACATATTGGAGAAATATTGGCTGTCTAATGAGGCACTGGAATTATTTACAGACAGCTCAGGGAATGAAAGCCTAGGTTGTGGCGCTTATTTTGGAGATGAATGGATTCAGTGGAAATGGCCCGAAAATTGGTCAGGTTCAGATATTATTAGGGATATAACCCTCTTAGAATTGTTCTTGCCTTGTTTACATGGACATTAAAATTTGAAGGGAAGAGACTTGTATTCAGAACTGACAATAATGCCTTGGTTACAATAATCAATAAGAGAACATCAAAGTCTAAAAGGGTTATGAAATTAGTTCGCCCTTTAGTTTTGTTCACAATGTGTAACTATATGCAGTTTAAAGCAGTTCACGTAGAGGGATCAAAAAATGTCATTGCTGATGCATTGTCTCGCTTTCAGATGGCCAGATTTTGGGAAGTCGCACCAAATGCCAACAAAGAACCTGCAGTGATTCCTTTGAAAATTTTGGAAATTATTTCCAACCTGAGATAAACTGCTTATTATTCAACTCCTTAGCTCCAAGCACAATGAAATCATATCAACATGGTCTCCAATCATTTTTAAAGTTTAGAGTTGAGTTTGGTTTGCTGGATAATTGGCCTGTATCAGAAAATGAATTGATGAACTTTGTATCGTATTTGTATTAAAGAGGGTTGTCTTGGTCTATAGTTAATAGCTACCTATCTGCATTGAGTTTTCACAACAAAATTAACAAATATGTGGACAACACTCAATCATTTGTTATCAGAAAAATGTTAGATGGTCTGAAAAGGATAAATGCAAAAAAAGATTGTCGCTTACCAATAAGCAGGGAAATGCTAGAACAGATTATAAAAACCTTGCCAAAAATTGCAACTCTTTATATGAATCAAAATTGTTTTCAGCTGCCTTTTCTTCGGCTTTTCATGGCATGTTGAGAGTTGGAGAGCTTGCTCAATCTGGCAACAAGCAAAGTGGGCACAGTTTAAACATTGAAGACATAAATATTCAGCAAAATTGTTTACTTTTGCTTTCAAAAACTTCCAAAACTGACCAATTCGGCTTGGGTAAAAAATTGTGTATTTCAGCATTGGATAATAAGGTTGTTTGTCCAGTACAAACAATGTACATTTACCTACAGCACCGTCCCAAATTGCATGGTCAGCTTTTCTGTCATTTTGATGGTACACCATTAACAAGCTTTCAATTTTCTGCCATATTAAAGAAAGCACTCAATGTTTTGTGGGTAAAGAATGCAAAATTACAAATCACACTCATTTAGAATAGGGATGGCCACTACATATGCAAAGGAAGGGGTTCCAGATGAAAAAATTAAACTTTTAGGTAGATGGTCTTCAGATTCATATTTAAGATACATCAGAGTTTAGTAGCTGTTACACACTTGTATACATTTTCAACATACCCAATTTAAATTGTGTTAATTGTGAATATCAATACCAAAGTTGGATACATCAATTTTATCTATTATTAATAGCATTGCAATCAATTAGTAGGCACAATTTAACTGCTAATAAAGTATTGCAGGTTACACTGTTTGGATAGTTGGCTCCTCTATAGTGAAGAAAGGTTTTATTGCGGCCAGAAGTAAAAAAGGTGGTATTAATTTAGGTTTAGCAGAGCGATTAGGTTTAAAGATATGGTGGCAAGGCAAAGGCGGGTTGACAATTTCTAAAGTTCAGAAACATATACAAACTATGATGCAGTACGAGGATCCACCAAATTTTATAATTTTACATGTAGGGGAAAATGACGTTGGAAATGTTAAATTGGGTCTAATCCAATTACAATTGAAAAGCTTAATTTCTTGGATTGCAAAGCAAATGCCATATGCAAAAATAATATTTTCACAGTTGTTGCCAGGATTATCTTGGCGTTATTCAGAAAATAATAGCAAGATGGAAAAATGCTGTCGTAGGATCAATAGTGCTATTGCATCATTTATTGTGAAAAATGGGGGATATTACATTCACTACCCTGACATTAAGGCCAATAATTAATTCCTAGTACCAGATGGGGTCCACCTGAATGAATTGGGAAACAACATATTGCTCAATATTATTCAAGGTGCAATTGAAACATTCATTTATGATTAGTCAAAATATTCATTTCCATACTAGATACTGATAAGAATAATATTTGTAGAATTTTGAATGTAAAATGTATAGTTATTGGTAGAATTCTGAGTAGAATTTCACATAATTCTAAATGTTAAGTTTTGATATATGTAGATATTAAAAATTATTGATTATTAATTGTTGAACAGCTGACTGCATGTATTTGGCACAGCTTTGCGCAGCTTCCCCACTATGTGGCGGATGTTTGTTTTGTAATTCAATACAAATCAACCATTTTCGCACAGTTTGCTGCGTTTGAGCCACATGAACTAGTATATTCGCTCACAGAAGCATGGAATATATGGACTTTAATAAATGTTACCCTTGATTAACCTCTGATTTTCCAGGGTTAATTACCTTTGATTAACCTCTGATTTTCTAGGGTTAATTGATTTCGAATTACATCTCATATTTACTTATATGGTTTGCCATTTCATAACAGTCGGCATCCATCATATGTTTTTTTTATCTATATGGACATATAAAGATATAAATATATAATTCTTTTGATGGTTTGCCATTTTACATCAGTTGGTGCCATCATATGTTTTTTTTGTGGACAGTTAAAGATCTCAAACATTCCTAATAAAACTGTGGCCAAATACTGCCAACCTATATAATTGTGTTTTTTATTTCTGATCATCCCAGATAATCGGATTTATACTTCTATTTAAATCAAGTTATCGTGGTGATCGGAAGTTATTGTGCGTTGTCAAGTTATTTGGTTGTTGGTAATATCTTGTTGACTCATGGGAAATATTAACATCACATCCTTTTTACCTGAGTATTCGGAGTGGACAGTCATAGAAATTTGCTGCAGAAATATGTTTCCCTCCCGCCCACCACAATCACTTGGTAGTAGCTATTGTTTCCTTTTTAAGGCATATGTCTTAGTTAAATAATATATTTGTTAATTAATTTTTGTTTTTGTTTAAAAATATGCTGTTTCTGCTGTGTTTGTTATTAGCTCACCTGACCCAAGGGGTCATGTGAGCTTTTGTCATCACTTTGCGTCCGTCGTCGTCGGCGTCGTCGTCGTCCGCGTCTGTAAACTTTTCATACTTTCTTCTTCTTCTTTGAAACCACTGAACAGATTTGGACCAAATTTGGCAGAAATGTTCTTTGGGAGGTCCTCTACTAAATTTGTTATTTTGGTGCAGATCGGAAATCCAACATGGTCGCCAGGGCCAATAATGTGTTCTGATTGGTTGAAACTTTGAAAATCTTCTTGTCAGAAACTACTCAGCCGATGGAATTGTAACATTATAGAAATGATGACTGGATGGTCCTCTACTAAATTTGTTATTTTTGTGCCGATCGCATATCCAAGATGGCCGCCATGACTCGACTTAGTTTAACATTGGACCCTTTGGGAATTTTACATTTTCATCTTTTTTTCTGAAACCACGCAACAGATTTGAACCAATCTTGGCAGAAATGTTCATTAGATGGTCATATGCAAGATTTTTGTTTTGGCGCTGATCGGAAATCCAACATGGCTGCCAGGGCTCATAATGTGTTCTGATTGGTCGAAATTTTAAAAATCTTATTGTTAGAAACCACTAAGCCAATTGAATTGTGACTTTACAGGAATGATCATTGGGTGATCCTGTACTAAACTTGCGAATAGTTTGCTGATCGGAAATTCAAGATGGCCACCATGACTCGACTTAGTTTAACATTGGACCCTATGGGAATTTCACATTTTCATCTTTTTTTTCTGAAACCACGCAACAGATTTGAACCAATCTTGGCAGAAATGTTCATTAGATGGTCATATACAAGATTTTTGTTTTGGCGCTGATCGGAAATCCAACATGGCTGCCAGGGCTCATAATGTGTTCTGATTGGTCGAAATTTTAAAAATCTTATTGTTATAAACCACTAAGCCAATTGAATTGTGACTTTACAGGAATGATCATTGGGTGATCCTGTACTAAACTTGTGAATCGTTTGCTGATTGGAAATTCAAGATGGCCACCATGACTCGACTTAGTTTTAACAGTTGAAGAGCAGACTCGGAAAAATTCTAATTTTCCGGGCCGTGGAATATTTAAAAATCCAAGGGAGATAATCGTAAATAATTTCCGATAGATGGCGCTTCATAAACCCAAACAATTATACGTACTTTGAAAACTACGTTTTTCTTGTATTAAATCAATGAACATAATTGAAATATGATTAAAAATCACATTTATATTTATTAATGGTCATGATTTTCAGTCTGGTATAAAATCGGTCTGCGATGAATGTAAAAATAACGTTTTTTTTTCTTAACCTCGAAAAATCGTATTTTTTTTGTCGCCTATGTTTACACTTTTTGCATCTGACAGAATAAAGTTCCAGTGGAGGAAAAAATTTAAAAACTGGTTCCTTGGACAAAATAATATCTATACTTCATTGGGTTAAAGGGAATTTACATCACTCGTAACAGTTTAAGAAAAACAGTCCATATTTCAGCATCACCCAAACAAAGACGATGGCTCCTCCCATTTTGCTCGTATTCACACATGTATTTACACATGTAAACAATGGAATACAAAATGTAACGGTAGGCATGTGAGGTATTATACTGCTTTGATGTACAATACAAAGTGTCTCGAAATTCGATACATTTATCCCGTTCTGTCAATCGCATGCCATTGGTTTACAAATATTTCTGTCACTGTCAGTGTCACGGTGAGGGTGGTGATGTTGATTCCATTTTCCACTAGAATATTGCAGTTTTCTGTCAAAATATATACACATGCTTACCAGCGTGTAATAGCTATTTATGTGGCACTTTCAGATTCATTGTTTACATGTGTAAAATCCACTACAACCCGAACTTGCATACCCCCCCCCCTTTTCTGAAAGTCAAACTCTCAATGGGTGCATGAAGTCAGACCATCAGGCCCTTGCATAAACTGTAAACGAGAAGATGTGACTAATCGCTACTGGCACCTCTCACAGAGGCGAGATCAACCACTGTTTTATACTTTTTGTCAAAAATGCATACATGTATGCATTCAAAGATGATGTCTATTTTTGTAGAATATGTGAGGCTCCATTTAGAAAATCACTCGAAATGTCATACAAGCAACATCAACTGACAAGCAAAAGAAAATTCAGAAAATATGATACAGCCATAGATACATTTTGTAGAAGCTGTGCATTTGAAACAAATGATTTAAATTTAACAAGCAGCAAACTTTGACAGCTATGGTTATTTGTCATTTGACCTATGTGAATTTACACTACATACTGCAGTTAATGCAGAAAATAATGACTGTAGTAAAAAACATGTATGCTTTTTGCAGCATATGAACATACGTGGAAAAAATGGTGACCATTCAACATCAGTTAATATTGACCTTTTCCAGTCGTGCTTTCAGATTGAACTAGATCAGAATAACAACGAAACATGTACCTCTAGTCAATATTTTCTCTATTGATCACTACAAGAAATATAAAAATTTCAAACCCCAACTAGAATGTTGCATTTGTGACAAAAGTATATACAGTCAAAGATTTGTTGGTATGTTGGATGGCCAAATTGACATGTTAAACATACATTTTGTATACTAGTATATCAATCAGATATTGCAGATAGAAAAAACACATTTTGCAAAAACTTCAATATATTTTTGAGATCTGAAAAATCTGATTCATCAAATATTGAAATATTTTGCTTTTGGAATATGTGATTGAAAACTTCAAGTCATATCACCCTTTGTTAGTGACATAAGTCATAAGTGTATAGCTTACACTTGAAATACAAAAAGATTATTAATAACAAATGTATTCGGCTAAATGAGCTTGATGATATTTCATTTTTTTTTTAATAATTTGCTAATGATCATAAGGATCTAGAAAGAAAAAGGTTAATTTTAAATTCTGATACATTTGTGTATGCAAATTTTCTATGATAATGGCCTCAGCATATTCAATTAGAATTTTGAATTAGAGCCCCAGTCGGTTTTCTCCTATTATTCACATGTTTTATTTTTAATAAAATATTTTAGTTGAAATTTTTATGAATTTTATTTTGTAAAAAGTAATTAAATAATTAGTACAGTATGATCTGCTTTTTTTTTTAAAGGTGAAAAACATTACACCCCTCCCTTTTTTAAGAAACATCTATAAAATAGTAAATATTTGCTAACACGAGTTCTGCTTAAGAGTCATTACGAGTATGTACTATGCATGTGATAATATTTTATATTTTTTTCATTATCATTTTTATTCATTTACATTGAAAAAAGTATCACTTGTATCAAGTACATTAACATCAACATGCTCGTGATGGGTCGCTAGGGGGCGCTATACATGATTTGTATGGTGAATCCACCAATAAAACCGGTGGACGTGTTTGAATAGCCTTGTCCATTGTATTTAAAAAAAAACCCAGTTGAAAGTAGTTTTTAATATTCCAAGATTTACCATTGCATATGAAAATATGACTGTTTTATTTAAGTTCATTCGATAGATTTAGTAGACTATTACAGTTTATTCTTGTTTTGTCATACCTTCATGGAACAACAAATTTACATGTATTTCGACCAAAAAGTCAACTTAACAGGATTACTTTTACAGTAATTGCTCCTTACTGTTGTGGTTCCATAAAATCTTTTCCAGTTATCTCAAATTTGGACTCATCTGTTAAATTATATTTGATCAAGTTAATAGCTGTAGATATAATAGACAATTATTCTGACTAATTACAGCATTTTAATACAAAATAATATTCGTTTTATTAAGAAAACATGCGTTTAATTACACTCGTTCTATAAATAGAACGTTAAAAATTCCTGAGTATGTGATGATTCTAGTTACCTCCCTTTGAATCCAACCAAAATGTGACACGATCTATCTGACAGAAAAAAGTTCTAGTGGACGTTTAATTACAGAAAATGTTTCTTTGAAATACCAATATAAAAATCTATGGAACTATATATATGACTTTCCATCACCCTTTCGGCAAATATTTTAATTTTTAATTTTTCGTGTTTTTTGAAACAACTTCCGCCATTTCCGTGTCGTTTTAATTTCTGCAATACTCCTTTGTTACAAGAAGTTCAAGCACTATTTATATAAAAGAAACAATTTTCTATGTTTTTCTCGCTTCCTCTGTTATATTTGACGCTCGCAACTATTAAAACGAGTGAATTTTCAACACTTGGTCGATGTATTCTAAAACGTGTCCGATTCCGGTATAAAAATGTATGCGACAAATTAATTGAAAAGGGGCCATTATAGAGTCTGCTCTCCGACTGTAATATAGGACCTATGGAAAAAATGTTTAAAAGTCTTCTCCTCTGAAACCAGCAAGTCAATAAAGCAAACATGGCACGAATGGTCCTTAGGTGGTCAACTTTCAAAATTTTGTCCTGTGAGCCCGACCTTCATCCACGATTGCCGCAGTCAGCGGACATAGTTTTAACATAGGACCCTATGGGAAAATATTTTAAAAGTCTTCCCTCTGAAACCAGTCAGTCAATTTAAAGCAAATATGGCATGGATGGTCCTTGGGTAGTATACTTTTAAAATTGTGTCCGGTGACTACTACCTACATCCAAGATGGCTGCCATGAGCAGACATAGTTTTAACATAGAACCCTATGGGATTTGAATAGTAACTTAGATGTATTCGGCATGCAGACATTCTTAAGAGGACTTAGTTATGTCAGTTGAGCGATACAGGCTCATGTGAGCCTCTAGTATAATTTCAGGACCTGTTCTTTGTTTGTATTGATGCTGTACTTATGTTGGTATTGAGGGCAGTAATAGCTTTTTGATCTACAAGGACAGCTACTCATGCTCTTGAGTGGTGCACAGTTTGCTGCGTTTGAGCCACATGAACTAGTATATTCGTTCACAGAAGCATGGAATATATGGACTTTAATAAATGTTACCTTTGATTAACCTCTGATTTTCCAGGGTTAATTACCTTTGATTAACCTCTGATTTTCCAGGGTTAATTGATTTCGAATTCCATCTTATATTTACTTATATGATTTGCCATTTCATAACAGTCGGCATCCATCATATGTTTTTTTATCTATATGGACATGTAAAGATATATATATATATATAATTCTTTTGATGGTTTGCCATTTTACATCAGTTGGCGCCATCATATGTTTTTATTGTGGACAGTTAAAGATCTCAAACATTCCTAATAAAGCTGTGGCCAAATACATTGTCCGATATCATCAAAATTTGATTTGTGGTTAGATAATAATGTTCCGAATTGATTCCCGACATTGAAAAATGTCTACCGGTCGCCATTTTCAAAATGGCCGCCACAATTCCGCACAAATTCAACATTGTCCGATTTCAAAGAAATTTCATATGTAGGTAGATTTATGATATCTCAAATTAATTCCTGACATCGAAAAATTTCTACCGGTCGCCATTTTTAAAATGGCCACCACAATACCGCACAAATTCAACATTGTCCGATTTCAACGAAATGTCATATGCAGGTAGATTATGATGTCCGGAATTGATTCCTGACATCGCAACATTTCTACCGATCTCCATTTTCAAAATGGCCACCACAATACCACAAAAAAACAAGCTCAGAATTTGTCACAATGCAAAGTTTTTATTTAAACCTGTTGTCAGTGGCCAGTTTGGGAGACTTCATAATCACTAGATTATAGTCATATCTTCTGTATATTGAATAATATCATACAGCAAGCATGTATTTTCACCAATGAATCTCCCTGGGACAAAACCTGACTGGTCAAAATCAATTATTTTATTTAAAACAGTTTTAAACCTATTAGCTATTGATCCAGCAGCAATTTTGTATGAGGTATTCAAAAGAGAAATTGGTCTCCAGTTTTTAAGAAGTGTCTAGGTTTATCTCCCTTTGGTAGACAAGTGATAATTCCTTGATGTTGAGTAATTGGTAGTGTACCTTTTGAAAAACCACAATTCAGAGATCTTACTACAATGTGTCCCATATTTTTCCAAAACATTTTAAAAAATTCGGTGGTAAATCCTGATGAACCTGGGCTCTTATCATTTTTCATATTTTTTAAAGTATTGCTTGCTTCTGTATTTCTTATCAATCCTTCCAGCCCTTCTGAATCCATGACTGATAATTTTGCTACTTTATAATTGTTTAGTTCTGTATTTAAATCTCTATTTATTTCTGTTTCTGAATCTTTGTATGAATAAAGCTCTTGATAGAAAAATGTTGCTTCTTTTAAAATTTCTTTTTGATCACTTATTATGCCTCCATTTCCTTTTGAACATTTGGAATTATCTTATTTGTGAAATTCCTGGATTCTAAATTACAAAAATAATGTGATGGCTTCTCTCCTTCCATGACCCATTTAGCTTTTGATCTTAACAGGTTTCCCTTTAATTTTTCTGTTCTTAATGCCTGAAGTTCCTTTTGTTTAGTCTCCCATTTGTCCAATAATGTATTATCAATATAGTCTTCTAAAATTTGAATTTCCTCAATAAGTTTTTGTTCTGTTTTTATTTTTAAACTCTTTTTATAACTCCCATATGAAATACATTTTCCACGTAGTTCCATCATTAGTGTCTCTAAAAATAATTGGTCATCTATAGTAAAAGTTATTTCGTTGTCATTTATGTCAGAAATTCTATCTTTATTATAAACTGGGACTGCATATTGTTTTTTAACATCCGAAATTGTATTTTTAATAGTATCTAGGAATTCTATATCATTAAGTAGAGAATTATTAAATTTCCATAGCCCACGTCCTCTCTGAAAGTCATTAAAGGTCAGTTGTAGAGTTGTAATTGAGTGATCAGATCTATAATTCGATTCAATGTTTGATTTATTTAATGAGGGTAATAAGTTGTCAGAAATAAGGAAAAAATCTAATCTTGCTTGTTTCAGAGGTTTTTTTCCCCTCCAGGTAAATCTTTTTATATCAGGATTATGTTCTCTGAAACAATCTACCATGTTTTTATTTTCTATTAATTGTAAAACTGTTTTTCTAGCTTTTGGATTATTTATATTGACATAGTTAAAACAATCAATTTCTGGATTTAGAACAAGGTTGAAATCTCCACAAATAATGTATGAAGAATTCCCAAAATCATCTATAATCGTTGAAATTTGTTCATAAAAATCTGGGGAGTCAGTATTTGGTCCATAAAGGGAGATAAGAGTAAGTTTGTGATTTTCTATAACAACATATAATGCCACATAATTGCCTTCTATGTCTTTTTTCTTTTAAAACTTTAAATTCAAAATTGTTATTGAATAACATTGAGACCCCTCTTGAGTTTTATGTTTTTGTACTGTGAAAACATGTATAGCCCCATAAAACTTCTATTGCATTTTTTCTTCATTCTGTATAAAATGTGTGTCTTGGAGACAATATATATTATATTTCTTATTTCTGAAATAATCGAAAACATCTTTCCTTTTATTTTTATCACATAAGCCCTGGCAATTTACAGATAATATCCTAATTCCTTCCATAATTTAAAAAAATATTCTTTGTATTTACTGAAACTAGACTGTCCGACCCTGGTATAGCAAAAAAGAAAAAAAATGGCAAGGAGTGTACCATTAATTGAAATTTATGACACAACAAATAAAGTTTAAAAAAGTATATATGATTAAGTACAGGTTGCTTTGACATTTTAAAGGGATTTATGTATAGCTCCCATACAAGGTGTATGATTTTGATGTTAAGTTAAAAAGTACCGTATTGGGATTTCACAATCAACAGAACAATTCAGTATTTAATCTTGTAAGAAGATTAACAGCAATATAAAAAAAACAAAAACAAAAGACAATTAAATTACATTTTTACATTAATATTCCATTAACATGTCATTAACTTATACATATATGAACATCATAATTAAAAAATCTTAATTATATTCAATATATTTTGTTTATTGCAATTTCATTAAGTTCCAGTTATTTCCCCTTTGTTGGCAATTTTTAATCTAAGGGAAATAACTCCACACTTCATTTGCTTTAGATTTTAGAATTGGAAAAAGTGAATAATAACTAAATGGACATAAGTACACATAATTCACCTTTTCCCCTCCAAATTCTAAGTTACTTGCAAAATTATACATAACTCAGTTTGACTGTTTATAATAAAACATACAGAAATATAAGTGATTATTGATATTTTTTGGGGGGCAGGCACTCATCTGAGTATAATTGAACCCATATTCACCCATATAATAGGTGTCTGTCACAAGTTACAATACATGTACTGCACACAATGATGATGTGCTATATACAACACAATGGTCTAGTTATTAAATAATGTTGCTTTAACCAATCAAATTCATATTCATTTCTGTTTATGCATATTATGTTTTACTATATATACAAATATATTTCTGTATGTTGTTTAATAAATTCAGGCAAGTATTTATTAAACAGAGTGCATTTCAGGTGTTTTCTAAGAATTCCTCATAATCTTAGATAGATATATAAAAAAACAAACAAACAAAAATTGATTGTCATTCAGATGTATTTCCTAACCAACCAGTGTGTTTTGGAACTTAAGATTATTAAATATATTTACATGTATTTTCATATTTAAATTACATGTATTACATTCATTATACATTTCTTTTATTATTATTTTTTCTTAAATTATCTACACAGTTTAGAGTCCTTTATCATCAATACATTATATTAGTTCAATACATACAGTTTAGTTCCACTCTATTGATTGACCATGGCCCTCCTCTAACTTACTCTCTGTCACCCCTCTTTCAAAATCAATTATGTCTTGAATGTCATTGCAAATGTCAAAACGAATACAAAGTCCTTCTTAAGTTCTACCATATACAAAGCTGTTATAATAGTATGCTTGTTCAATGTCTTGATGTTTTTTAAGTCTATATAACAGATCCCTGTTTCTAGTTGTCACATCGTCATACATTTTGACTTTATTTCTTATCAACTTCTTTTTTTTCATAATGTTGCTCTTGATGTCACTGTTCACTATTTTAGCTATCACTGGTGGGGGACCCCTAGTTCTGGTTGGTAATCTGTGGATTGCTATTATATCTCTTTCTTCAATATTGACTTTGAGTTCTTCTTTAGCTGTGGTGACAAAGTTTTTCCGTAGATTTTCATTGTTTTGGACTGGGTAATTAATAAGTTTAATGTTGAACTTACGGGAATATTGTTCATTGTAGTTGGCCATTGATATAGCTTCATATGACTTGTTGTATACTTCATACATATCATTTTTCATTTCTCTAATTTGTTCTCCTTGTTTCTGGATTGCCTTCTTTAGTCCAGAATTTTCATTTTTCAGTGTTTGTAATTCATCACTTTGTTTTTGTTGATTTTCTGATATTTGTTTGTTGATTTCTTTTTTCATGTCAGATTTCAGTTCAGATAATAATTTTTGTACAATGTTTGTGACAATGTTTTCAATGTCTGATTGTTTAACAATACCTTCAATAGCCTGTGTTAAATCCTCTTTCTTGATATTATCCTTCAATGATTTGTTAATGTCCTCCAGGTCTTGTGCAATGTTTGTAAAATCCATACTGTGATCATTACTACTGTCCAAATCTGAATGATTTCTTTTTGCTACCTTTAGGGGATTTTCTTTCACACGTTTTTCTTTGGTAATCAAGTCTTTTTTTAGGTGCTAATAAACTTTAGCCTTCTGTCTATTTCCATGTCCATGTCCATGAGGCATATTGGAGTATTGTTGTTTAACACTGTTCTATGTCTATAAATATCCAATTTAATGAAGATTTTCTGATATATCCACAAATATAGATTTTCTTATACCCGAAAGTTTGATTATAAATCCATATGCTCTGGTTCACTAAATTAATATCTATATTCATTGATGTAAATTTCTTTTGTGAAATCCTCATAGAAACACTATAAAATCACCTTTTCTGAGGAGCTAGAAAACTACAGTGAACACCACTTGGCAGCCATCATAAAAATCCCTTACTTTCGAGTCTGGTGAAATGGCTGGCACCGGAGTACTGGTACCTGTAATATTTGTTTAAACTATGTTCTGTTAGTGTTGTGAAGTTGACAAGTCGCATTTATTTACTGTTGAGAATACAACATACATGTTGATTAATAATAGAATATGAAATGCTTTTCCTTCCTGTTTAAACTATGTTCTGTTAGTGTTGTGAAGTTGACAAGTCGCATTTATTTACTGTTGAGAATACAACATACATGTTGATTAATAATAGAATATGAAATGCTTTTCCTTCCTGAACACCTGAATTCACACCCGGTTTTTAGTGGGGTTCGTGTTACTCGATCGTTAATTTTATGTGTAATGTTTTGTAGATCGTTGTTTGTCCTTTTGTCCTTTTTTTCGAATAAAGAAAGGGCCGGATTGTAATTACGACAAACGGAACTTATCTGTTGCAATTTGTGACACAGATACATTGTAACGGATAACCAAGTCATGGTGGCGACCACAAAACTCTCGAAATGATAACTTCAACTTAACCACTAGGAAACATTGGTTCAGTACCTTCATTTATATATTATTTAATATGACAAAGCAATTACTGAAAAATCGTTTTATTGAATTTATTTCATCGGTGCATAGATGGATAAACAATTTATCGACGTAAATGTTCTTTTCATGTAACCGCATGGAAATTATAAATTTGTATTTAGGATTG
>MJUT01053691.1:298461-308770 GCA_002080005.1 Gigantidas platifrons
AAAAATTATGATGAGCAATTTAGGTTAAAAATAGCGGGTAACCCTTCAGCCAGTTGGGGAGAAATAGATTTGGAATTTTGGCTAATTTATGTTAATAATAACACACAAGTTGGTGTTCAGCTGAATACAGGGTCACAACCTATCCATAAATGCTATGCATTTAATTATGGTGGAAGTTGTAAAAATCTAACTGTACTTATGGCCATTGTTGCCTTCGCTGTTATGTGGCGCATCCTTTGATCTACTGTAATAAAATGGGAGGGGTACAAGAAAATATTCAGTTTAGGCCTCTCATTCAAAATACAAGGATACGACCTCCATTGAGGGGACAATTAAGCAGCATTCAGCAATTCAATTACAGGTTGCCATACAGCCCGAGACAGAGATTTAATGAAGCAGCTATGGCTCAAAGGAAATGCACCAATTAAAATAGACAATTTAAAATTATATTTGAACATTTATCCAAACAGAGATGATGCAAATTTGTTATGTAATGGTTCTTCTGATGGATTTTACTTGCAGTATGCTGGACCAAGAATTTCTGTTATGTCAAGAAACTTGGTATCAGCTGAAATTCATTAAACGGAGATTCTTGCCTAGCTTGCAAAAGAAGTTCAGTTAGGTCGTATTTTAGGACCATTTGATAAAAAACCAATTTCAACTTTGAGAATATCTCCTATCAGATTAGTGGAAAAACCGGATAATGGTTGGCGACTTATTACACACTTGTCCTCGCCAAATCAATTTAGTGTAAATGATTTTATTGACCCAGCATTATGCAAAGTGAAGTACACATCATTTGATAAAGTAGTTAATATGATTTCTGAACTTGGAGAATCGGCCAGAATAGCAAAATCTGATACAAGTCAAGCATTTGGGCTGTTGATAGCTAACCCTGCAGATTTTTATCTTCTTGGTATAAAAATTAATGATAAATACTATATTGATAAGTGTCTTCCAATGGGCTGTTCTATAAGTTGTAGTCTGTTCGAAAAGTTTGCCACATTTCGTCAATGGGTAGTACAAACAAAGTGTGGTTTGAATACTCTGGACCACTACTTGGAAGATTTTTTGTTTGCAGGAAGTGCATTGTCAAAGGATTGCTCTGTTTTAATGTCCACCTTTTTTGAAGTGTCAAATGAAATAGGAGTCTCTATTGCTAAAGATAAAACCATAGGTCCTACAACAGTTCTCACATTTCTAGGTTTAGAAATCGATACAGTTTTAATGGTCGTCAGAATTCCAGCTATCAAATTAGAAAAGCTGAAATTGGAAATATTAAATTTGCTGAAAATGAAGAAAATTAAATTGAGGAACATTGAGTGTTTAATTGGCCAAATGTCTTTCTGTGCTTGGGCAATTCCATCAGCAAGAACCTTCTTAAGAAGGTTTTATGATTTATTGTCAGTTGTTAAAATTAAAAAACCTTTCTACAAGATTCGAATTACTAATGAAGTCAAGTCGGATGCCTTGGTATGGCTCGAATTTCTTCAGAATTTTAATGGGGAATGTTACATATTGGAGAAATATTGGCTGTCTAATGAGGCACTGGAATTATTTACAGACAGTTAAGGGAATGAAAGCCTAGGTTGTGGCGCTTATTTTGGAGGTGAATGGATTCAGTGGAAATGGCCCGAAAATTTGTCAGTTTCAGATATTATTAGGGATATAACCCTCTTAGAATTGTTCTTGCCTTGTTTACATGGACATTAAAATATGAAGGGAAGATACTTTTATTCAGAACTGACAATAATGCCTTGGTTACAATAATCAATAAGAGAACATCAAAGTCTAAAAGGGTTATGAAATTAGTTCGCCTTTTAGTTTTGTTCACAAGTCGCACCAAATGCCAACAAAGAACCTGCAGTGATTCCTTTGAAAATTTTGGAAATTATTTCCAACCTGAGATAAACTGCTTATTATGCAACTCCTTCGCTCCAAGCACAATGAAATCATATCAACATGGTCTCCAATCATTTTTAAAGTTTAGAGTTGAGTTTAGTTTGCTGGATAATTGGCCTGTATCAGAAAATGAATTGATGAACTTTGTATCGTATTTGTATAAAAGAGGGTTGTCTTGGTCTACAAATACATTCAATGAATATTGTAAAATCTGGAAGTTACATGTAAATGCAGATAAAACCAAGGTTATCATTTTTTCCAAAAGAAGGGATACACAAAATTTTAAATTCATGTTTGATGAAACAGAACTAAAGTGTTGTGACACTTATAATTATTTAGGTGTGTTATTTAACTTTAATAACAGTTTTGTAAATGCAAAGAAAAAAATAGTTGAACAAGCCCAAAAAGCATTGTATTCTGTATATTATAAGATTAGAAACATTAATGTTCCTATAGATTTACAACTGAAGATTTTTGATACTTTAGTATCCCCAATACTACTCTATGCTTGTGAAGTCATTGGCTTTGAGAAAAACGATAATATTGAAAAGGTGCATCTGCAATTTTTAAAAAGAATATTAAAAGTAAGGTGTACCACACCAAACCATTTAGTTTATGGAGAATTAGGGCGTTTTCCGTTGACACTTGACATAAAATGTCGAATGCTCACATTTTGGAATAGATTGATGTCCTCTGATAAGTTATCATCGAGTGTTGCTAATTTATTATTTAAATTGAGTCACGATGGAATGACGGGTATAAAATGGATAGAATCTATTCGGTCTATATTTGATGAAATTGGACTTAGTTTCATATTTAATGATCGCATGAAAGTTAATACAGGGTGGTTGAAAAGTCATTCCAAGCAAATACTCTGTGATCAGTTCATGCAGAAATGGAATACCGAACTGGCAAGTACCTCAAGGGGTCTTTTATATTTAACTTTTAAAAAAGAATTCATGCTTGAACCGTATTTACTATGATTGAAACCATATTATTCAAATTATATAACCAAACTAAGATTATCAAATTTAAAATTCCCGGTTGAAACTGGTCGCTGGAGAAATACTCCAAGAAATAATAGAATTTGTACAAAATGCACATCTGGTTTAGTAGGAGATGAGTTCCACTATCTTTTTACATGTCAATGTGAGGAAATAGTTGAACTACGAAATAAACTTATTCCTCATTATTATATTAGAAATCCCTCTGAAGCTAAATTGGCTGGTTTGTTAAGACTGTGTCATGTAGAAGTACTTAAAAATTTATCCGCGTTTATTAAAAAAATATGTACTTTATTTTAGGATGATACCTATATCTTCTCTCTATCCCCCATGTTTTTGATATTGATATGTTTTATGTTACGCATTATTCACACTTATATGTTCTTGTTACTTATGTTTACTGTACTTATGTTGCACACTTGTGTGCCTGAGTTTACTAAGTAAAGTATTGAAAGTATTGAAAGTCTATAGTTAATAGCTACCTATCTGCATTGAGTTTTCACAACAAAATTAACAAATATGTGGACAACACTCAATCATTTGTTATCAGAAAAATGGTAGATGGTCTGAAAAGGATAAATGCAAAAAAAAAGATTGTAGGGAAATGCTAGAACAGATTATAAAAACCTTGCCAAAAATTTGCAACTCTTTATATGAATCAAAATTGTTTTCAGCTGCCTTTTCATGGCATGTTGAGAGTTGGAGAGCTTGCTCAATCTGGCAACAAGCAAAGTGGGCACAGTTTAAACATTGAAGACATAAATATTCAGCAAAATTGTTTACTTTTGCTTTTAAAAACTTCCAAAACTGACCAATTCGGCTTGGGTAAAAAATTGTGTATTTCAGCATTGGATAATAAGGTTGTTTGTCCAGTACAAACAATGTACATTTATCTACAGGACCGTCCCAAATTGCATGGTCAGCTTTTCTGTCATTTTGATGGTACACCATTAACAAGCTTTCAATTTTCTGCCATATTAAAGAAAGCACTCAATGTTTTGGGGGTAAAGAATGCAAATTACAAATCACACTCATTTAAAATAGGGATGGCCACTACATATGCAAAGGGAGGGGTTCCAGATGAAAAAATAAAACTTTTAGGTAGATGGTCTTCAGATTCATATTTAAGATACATCAGAGTTTAGTAGCTGTTACACACTTGTATACATTTTAAACATACCCAATTTAAATTGTGTTAATTGTGAATATCAATACCAAAGTTGGATACATCAATTTTATCTATTATTAATAGCATTGCAATCAATTAGTAGGCACAATTTTACTGCTAAAAAAATATAGCAGGTTACACTGTTTGGATAGTTGGCTCCTCTATAGTGAAGAAAGGTTTTATTGCGGTCAGAAGTAGAAAAGGTGGTATTAATTTAGGTTTAGCAGAGCGATTAGGTTTAAAGATATGGTGGCAAGGCAAAGGCGGGTTGACAATTTCTAAAGTTCAGAAACATATACAAACTATGATGCAGTACGAGGATCCACCAAATTTTATAATTTTACATGTAGGTGCAAATGACGTTGGAAATGTTAAATTGGGTCTAATCCAATTACAATTGAAAAGCTTAATTTCTTGGATTGCAAAGCAAATGCCATATGCAAAAATAATATTTTCACAGTTGTTGCCAAGATTATCTTGGCGTTATTCAGAAAATAAAAGCAAGATGGAAAAATGCTGTCGTAGGATCAATAGTGCTATTGCATCATTTATTGTGAAAAATGGGGGATTTTACATTCACTACCCTGACATTAAAGCCAATAATTAATTCCTAGTACCAGATGGGGTCCACCTGAATGAATTGGGAAACACCATATTGCTCAATATTATTCAAGGTGCAATTGAAACATTCATTTATGATGAGTCAAAATATCCATTTCCATACTAGATACTGATAAGAATAATATTTGTAGAATTTTGAATGTAAAATGTATAGTTATTGGTAGAATTCTGAGTAGAATTTCACACAATTCTAAATGTTAAGTTTTGATATATGTAGATATTAAAAATTATTGATTATTAATTGTTGAACAGCTGACTGCATGTATTTGGCACAGCTTTGCTCAGCTTCCCCGCTATGTGGCGGATGTTTGTTTTGTAATTCATTACAAATCAACCATTTTGGCACAGTTTGCTGCGTTTGAGCCACATGAACTAGTATATTCGTTCAAAGAAGCATGGAATATATGGACTTTAATAAATGTTACCTTTGATTAACCTCTGATTTTCCAGGGTCAATTACCTTTGATTAACCTCTGATTTTCCAGGGTTAATTACCTTTGATTAACCTCGGATTTTCCAGGGTTAATTGATTTCGAATCACATCTCATATTTACTTATATGGTTTGCCATTTCATAACAGTCGGCATCCATCATATGTTTTTTTTATCTATATGGACATATAAAGATATATATATAATTCTTTTGATGGTTTGCCATTTTACATCAGTTGGCGCCATCATTTGTTTTTATTGTGGACAGTTAAAGATCTCAAACATTCCTAATAAAGCTGTGGCCAAATACATTGTCCGATGTCATCAAAATTTGATATGTGGTTAGATAATAATGTCCCGAATTGATTCCCAACATTGAAAAATGTCTACCGGTCGCCATTTTCAAAATGGCCGCCACAATACCGCACAAATTCAGCATTGTTCGATTTCAACGAAATTTCATTTGTTGGTAGATTATGATGTCCCGAATTGATTCCTGACATCGAAAAATTTCTACCAGTCGCCATTTTCAAAATGGTCGCCACAATACCGCACAAATTCAACATGGTCCGATTTCAACGAAATGTCATATGCAGGTAGATTATGATGTCCGGAATTGATTCCTGACATGGCAACATTTCTACCGATCTCCATTTTCAAAATGGCCACCACAATACTGCAAAAAATCAAGCTCAGAATTTGTCACAATGCAAAGTTTTTATTTAAACCTGTTGTCAGTGGCCAGTTTGGGAGACTTCATAATCACTAGATTATAGTCATATCTTGTTTGTCTTAACATTGACACCCATTAGATCACCCTCTTTAACTTGATCACCATCATTATTTAGTGTATGTCTATATTTTTTTCTCTCGATTATTTCAGGCGAATACACAGTTCGGATTCAAAAGAATTATGACAAATTAGTACATGGAATGTCATCCACGGCCACCATTGTAGACCAGCTGATATCAGATGAGGTTTTAAACACTGACGATTCTAGTGAAATCTTGTCCAAAGTTATACCCTCAAAGATGAACAGAAGTTTGATCAAAAAGATTAGGAATAGAGCCCAGTATGACAAGTTTATAGCAGCTCTAAGAGAGGACAGAGTAAATGCAAAACTTGCAGACGACATAGAACAAACTGACGTCACAGATCATGACCTGGATGTTTTACAAACAGGTTACTACCGTTTAAAAAAAAAATTAAATACTGCTAATATTCCACATTGATTATTTTTTATTAACACTTTTCGATAACAACATTGTGCAGCTATTGCTAGGAAAATGCCTTACCTTCGAATCTGGTGAAATGGCTGTTACGGGAGTACTGGTACCTGTAATGTTTGTTTAAACTATGTTCTGTTAGTGTTGTGAAGTTGACAAGTCACATTTATTTACTGTTGAGAATACAACATACATATTGATTAATAATAGAGTATGAACTGCTTTTCCTTCCTCAACACCTGAATTCACACCCGGTTTTTAGTGGGGCTCGTGTTACTCGATCGTTAATTTTATGTGTAATGTTTTGTAGATCGTTGTTTGTCCTTTTGTCCTTTTTTACGAATAAAGAAAGGGCCGGATTGTAATTGCGACAAACGGAACTTATCTGTGGCAATTTGTGACACAGATACATTGTAACGGATAACCAAGTCATGGTGGCGACCACAAAACTCTCAAAATGATAACTTCAACTTAACCACTAGGAAACATTGGTTCAGTACCTTCATTTATATATTATTTAATATGACAAAGCAATTACTGAAAAATCGTTTTATTGAATTTATTTCATCGGTGCATAGATGGATAAACAATTTATCGACGTAAATGTTCTTTTCGTGTAACCGCATGGAAATTATAAATTTGTATTTAGGATTGTATAGGAAACATTGGTTCAGTACCTTCCTTGTTAGCAGTAACCCTCAATCAAGGAGATCAAGATTGGAGCCACACGATCTGGAATATCGGATCGATGTCTTTAGAAGTTCTAATACTAAGTTCTAAATTGTCAATATTGGTTGAAAATTAAGGAGAGCAAATATTCTTATTTTATAACAGCAATCGGCCATATATTTACTGAACGACAACAATCATGGGGATATTTGGACCCATAAAACTAGTTTAGCCCTGCCACTTATTACTGAAGTGCCTGTACCGAGCCAGTAAAGTAGACGGCCATGTATATGAGTGCTAGGGGTATTGATGGTTCCCCTTTTGACGATGTTTGATGGGATTTTGGAGCTGATCAGATATTATTTTATTTTCTGGCTTTCATTTTATTATCTATCATTTTATAAAATACACATTTTCTCTATCCCCAGCTTTCAAATCAAGTCAATGGAGTGTTAAGCTTGGAATTGACTTGATGATTTTATTAGCAGCCGAAACAGCTGGGGTGACATTAACAGAGATAGAACCTACTGGTAATGACGACACAATCGAAACACAACTTTATAAACTCAAGTCATGTACAAGTAGAATTGTTCAGTCCAAAGAGGACGAAATAGATTTAAAAGAAAGTAAAGAAATGTTAGATTTAATACCAAAGGTATTGTAAAACATTATTTGTATCCTTTTCACAAGACACATGTTTTGTCAAATAACAAGTTGATGTTAAAAAAAGTTTGAAGATACCAAATGGTTGATCAGAACACATTAATTGATGAAGGACAGACAATGTACTGACTAAAAAACTTAGAGGCTAAGTGGGCAGAACCTGTGTCGCTTACCTGTCAGACCAACCAGTACACACTTGACTGTACTTCCGAGTTCACCCCGTATTTTATTGTTTCCTGTTGCTCGATCTTTAGTTTTATCATTATGTGTAGTATTTTGTAGATGATTGCATTTTCTGTAATAACATAAATTTGAAGAAACCAAAGGGGTAATCAGAATCCGTAAATCGAAGAAGAACAGACAACACAATGGCCAAAAGAAAAAGCTACAAAAGGACAAACAACGATCTACAAAACATACACATAAAACTAAAGATTGAGTAACACGAACCCCACTAAAAACCAGGTGTGAACTCGTGTGCTCCTGAAGTGTAAGCAGTTCCTGCTCCACTAGTGACACCCGTCGTGTTATTCTAGTTACAAACCCGGTGATAAGTCATGAATGAGGAAAGAACCGGGAAGTGTTTACGACAAGTGGAACATATCCGTGGTTATGTGTGACACACATATTCCATAGCGGTCAACCAAGTCACGGTGACGACTGTAAAACTTCATTTGGTGTCATTTAAGTCTTTAGCATGAACAATTTTTAACATTATTGTACAAATCAGATAATAACAGCTAGGAATGAAATTAATATCTAATCGTTATTAAAGGGGAAAAACAAGACTATTATTCTATTATTGTCTTCTCCTGAGGGAACTGTTCTCCCATAGTTTTGTCTAGTTCCTGAGCCAACGGCGAGAGCACTATACCTCACCAGACAACACTATCTGAAAAGTGCTCATGAGGGAGAGGACAATAATATGTTTAGTACATAACATCTGATTCTGGAGATAAAAGGAAAAAAATAGTCTGTGTTTATATTGCCAAACCTCGCCATATTTACAGCAAGTGATAAACAGACCACAGCGCCGTCTATTTTTGGAAGTTGTTGCCATGCAACATACTTCCTATGTTGTCACCCAATTCAATAGACAAATAGCAAAATCAAAGGCGGATTCAGAAAGGAAACAAGGTGTAAATTGACAATATAATCCATCTATCACAATAGCTGTTCATGCTTATCATCACTATTTTTGTCCCCCGACGCTTCGTCGAAGGGGACTATAGAAATGGGTATCGTCCGTCCATCCGTGTGCTTTTTGGTTTCCAGATGATAACTTGTGAATGAAAAGTCAGATTGAAGCTAGGTTTGGTATGTAAGTGTATCTTATGAATATCTAGATCAAGTTCGATAATGACAATTTTTCAACTATTTTTACTAGAGTTGTGCCCCTTTTTATGCCTCAAAATTGCTAAATATTTGGTTTCCAGATGATAACTTGGGAACAAATAGTCAGATTGAAACTAGGCATGTAAGTGTATCTTATGAATATCTAGGTCAAGTTTGATAATGACAATTTTTCGACAATTTTAACTAGAGTTGTGTCCCTTTTTAGCTCGCCTGTACAAAGTACAGAAGAGCTTATGTTGTCACTTGTGCGTCGTCGTCGTCGTCGTCGGCGTCCAATGTTAACGTTTGCGTTTAGCTCCAATGTAGACAAACTACTTGGCCCAGGTTGATGAAACTTCACATGTGAGTTTGTCGTGAACATTTAAATACACCACATACAAATATAGGTCACTGTGACCTAATATTTCTGCCTGAATGACTTCGACATTTTTGCGTGAACGTTTGTGTTTAGGTCCAAACAAGACAAACTACTTGGCCCAGGTTGATGAAACTTCGCATGTGTGTTTGTCGTGCACATTTAAATTCACCGCACACAAATATAGGTCCCCGTGACCTACTATTTCTGCCTGAATGACTTTGACATTTTTGCGTTAACGTTTGCGTTTAGGTCCAATGTAGACAAACTACTTGGTCCAGGTTGATGAAACTACACAAGTGAGTTTTATTGTGGACAGTTAAAAACACCGCACACAAATATTGGTCACCGTGACCTACTATTTCTGCCTGAATGACTTCGACATTTTTGTTAAGACCTGTTTTACTATTACATTTTATGTCCATTTTGAATACCATTAAATGTTTTTCTTTGGGCTAAACTGAAGTATTGCTCTTAACCAAATTAAACACTAACCACATGGTTATGACATTCACATGTAACTATAGATTGCACAGGCGAGCTGGATGGTCTGCCTTGCGACCAGGTATTTTTATACCTCAAAATTGCTAAATATTTGGTTTCCAGATGATAACTTGGGAACAAATAGTCAGATTGAAACTAGGTTTGGTATGTAAGTGTATCTCATGAATATCTAGGTCAAGTTCGATAGCGATCATTTTTCGACAAATCTTACCAGAGTTACATCCCTTTTTATACTTTGTCTGTGTGTCCCGAATTGGTTTCCAGATGATAACTTGTGAATGAAAAGTCAGATTGAAGCTAGGTGTGGCATGTAAGTGTATCTTATGAATATCTAGGTCAAGTTTGATAATGACAATTTTTCGACAATTTTTACTAGAGTTGTGTCCCTTTTTATACCTCAAAATTGCTA
>MJUT01053769.1:15122-25339 GCA_002080005.1 Gigantidas platifrons
TTATATATCAGTTAAAATTCAGGTAAAATTGATATTTGAAGCTTTTTTGGATCTACTAAGACGACAATTTATATTACTACAGCAGTCGTAGATATTTTTATTGATTATATTCGGCCGATTTGATTGGCTGACAATGTCATGTAAGACAAGGTCACACGCAGCTGTCTTTATGGCTTGTCTTACATAGCAAACGCATCAAGATGGAAGAGTGTGCTAATAACATGACACATTTGATTGTCAAATCCTTTAAGGATAAGTTACTTATTGGCCACAGTTGCTGTAAATAGCGCAATACTATGCTAACGTCCAAAATCACATTGTTGCGAGGCAAAGAAGGCCTCTGATTAAATATTCCCTGTAGATATCTACATACTAAAGGATGTTTACCAATAGGCTAATTGTCACAAACAATAAAAGTTGATAAAGCGGATCTGTATTAAAACTCATATATGAACTATAATTTCCTCTCTGAATTTTGAGCCATTTTGATTTTTCATTATCTAAACATCTATAATAAAGATGTCCATATAACACATCTGGAAAACTTGCAACCATATCTGACCAACAACTTCAGACACTTGCTGAATTGTGTAGGTTTTTGTGTTCAGAAGGCAAGAAACACAAAGTTTTAGTTTTTCACTCTATTTTCAGTAAGTTTTACTGTCATTTCATTTGAGTTTAAAACAAAACCCAAATACTCAATAATCTGACATGGCTCAAAGACTGATTTTACATGGTGAACCAAAAATCAACATTTTAATGAAAAGTTTACTGCTTTCATTACATTTTGCCTACACTCATCTATACTGTTACCAAAAAGCAAAGAATCATCAATATATGATGTATTCATAAATCCAGGTTTCTGCAAATGTGAAAAAAGAGGTTTTTAGATCACCTGGCCAAAGGCCATGTGAGCTTTTGCCATCACTTGGCGTCCGTCGTCGTCCGTCAATCTGTCGTACGTCGTAAACTTTCACATTTTAATCTTCTCCTCAGAAACCACTGTGCCAATTGCAACCAAACTTAGTTGGAATGGTCCTTGGATAGCCCCCTTCCAAAATTGTGTCCGGTGATCCGGACTTCCAACGAAGATGACTGCCAAGCTAAAAATAGAAAAAAGGGGGGTGAAATTTTGATTGTCCATTGCTGCTTTATTTTAAGTCAAAATGAGCTCAAGTTTTAACTGCAGCTACATGGTAAGGAGTAGTTTAACATATATTCCGGGTTTTTCTGCGCAATTTTTCTTTCGGCCGATGTATACCGATTATGCATATTACCGGTAGGCATGTTTTGATAAAAGATCACATTTAAATCTTCTCCTCTGAAACCGCTGAAACAAATTAAACCAAACCTGGTAGGGTGGGTCCCTTTTAATATTGTGTCCGACAGCTCCGGCCTCTATTCAAGATGGCTGCTGTTACTAAAAATAGAAATTTCTTCAATTGTCCATTGCTGCTTTAGTATAAGTAAAAATGAGCTCAAATTTTAACTGCAGCTACATGGCAAGGAGTAGTTTAGCATATATTCAGGGTTTTTCTGTGAATGTTTATTTTCAGCCGATTTATACCGATTATGCAAATTAGGCAGATTTTTATAAAAGATCACTTTTAAATCTTGTCATCTGAAACCGCTGAACCAAATTAAACCAAACCTGGCAGGGATGGTCCCTGGGTGGGTTCCTTTAAAAATTGGGTCCGACAGCCCAACCCTCCATTCAAGATGGCTGCTGTTACTAAAAATAGAAATGTCTTCAATCGTCCATAGCTGCTTTAGTATAAGTCAAAATGAGCTCAAATTTTAACTGCAGCTACATATGGGAAGGAGTAGTTTAACATATATTCCATATTTTTGTCTGTGAAATTTTTCTGTCAGCCGATTTATATTGATTATGCAAATTAGGCATATTTTGAAATAGAAAAAAGGAGGGAAGAATTTTAATTGTCCATTGCTGCTTTAGTATAAGTCAAAATGAGCTCATATTTTAACTGCAGCTACATGGCAACGAGTAGTTTAACATTTATTCTGGGTTTTTCTGTGAAATTTTTCTTTCAGTCGATCTATACCGATTATGCAAATAGGCAGATTTTGATAAAAAGATCACATTTAAATCTTCTCCTCTGAAACCGCTGAATCAAATTAAACCAAACCTGGCAGGGATGGTTCCTGAGTGGGTCCCTTTCAAAATTGTGTCTGACAGCCCCGGGCCAAAATTAAAATATTGTTTGTTTTCCCAAACCCGACCCTCCCAGCCAGGTGTGGGTAGGTAGGTAGGGAAATTATTTCATTTTTTTTCTTCAAAAAAGTATTTTTACTACTTTTACTATAATACATGTACAAATGTAATACAAATGTAGATATCTAGATAATAGCATGTATGCAATAAACTGCATACCAGGTACTCATTATTGCATGGCTTTATATCCTTTATCTAGGAAAAGCTTTTCAGACATAGACATCCCATGAAAAACACCAAATACAAACAATATTGAAATTTCAATGTGAGAAACATCAGGAAAAAACTCAAAACTAAAACTGAATTCTGCATGTCCACACCACTTTGGAGACTTATATAGGCCCTTTGGTTTTCTTTTTTTTTTGTGGACAAAACAGTCTCTTTCAAAACACTGAAACAAACTAACAAAGAATTTCAAACACAGATACATATGTACATGTATGAGTCAAATTGAAATTCTATTTAATGGGATTTCTCTTTGGAACAGTTTTTAGCTCACCTGACCCGAAGGGTCATGTGAGCTATTGCTATCACTGGGCGTCCGTCGTCTGTCGTCCGTCTGTCGTTAGCTTTTTACATTTTAATCAACTCCTCTAAAACCACTGGGCCAATTTGAACCAAACTTTGATGGAATGGTCCTTGGGTGGTCCCCTTTCAGAATTGTGTCCGACAATCCCCCCTGCCTACCAAGATGGCTGCCATTACTAAAAATTGAAAAATCAGCAAAAAAACACTTAAAAATGATCTTCTCTGAAACTGCTGGGCCAATTGGGCCCAAACTATGGTGGAATGGTCTTCAGATGGTCCTCTTTGAGAATTGTGTCCGACGACCCCGGCTGCCAACCAAGATAGCCGCCGTTACTAAAAATTGAAAAATTGGCAAAAAAATCACTTACAAATTATCTCCTCTGAAACTACTGGGCCAGTTGGGCCCAAACTATGGTGGAATGGTCTTTAGGTGATACCCTTTCAGAATTATGTCCGACGACCCCGGCTACCAACCAAGATGGCTGTCATTACTAAAAATAGAAAATTCGGCAAAAAATCACTTAAAAATTATCTTCTCTGAAACTGCTGGGCCAATTGGGCCCAAACTATGGTAGAATGGTCTTCAGATGGTCCTCTTTGAGAATTGTGTCCGATGACCCCTGCCGCCAACCAAGATAGCCACCGTTACTAAAAATATCAAATTTGGCAAAAAATGACTTACAAATTATCTCCTCTGAAACTACGTGGCCAATTGGGGCCAAACTATGGTGGAATGGTCTTTAGGTGGTCATCTTTCAGAATTGTGTTCGACGACCCCGGCCGCCAACCAATATGGCCAACGTTACTAAAAATAGAAAATACAGCACAAAATCACTTACAAATTATCTCCTCTGAAACTGCTGGGCCAATTGGACCCAAACTATGGTGGAATGGTCTTTAGGTGATCCCCTTTCAGAATTCTGTCCGACGACCTCGGTCGCCAACCAAGATGGCTGCCGTTAATAAAACTAGTAAATTCGGCAAAAAATCACTTAAAATTATCTCCTCTGAAACTGCTGGGCCAATTGGGCCCAAAATATGGTGGAATGGTCTTTAGGTCATCCCCTTTCAGAATTCTGTCCGACGACCCCGGCCACCAACCAAGATGGCTGCCGTTACTAAAAATAGAAAATTCGACCAAAAATCACTTACAAATTATCTTCTCTCAAACTGTTGGGCCAATTGGGCCCAAACTATGGTGGAATGGTCTTCAGATGGTCCTGTTTGAGAATTGTGTCCGATGACCCCTGCCGCCAACCAAGATAGCCAACGTTAATAAAAATATCAAATTTGGCAAAAAATGACTTAAAAATTATCTCCTCTGAAACTACAAGGCCAATTGGGGCCAAACTATGGTGGAATGGTCTTTAGGTGGTCATCTTTCAGAATTGTGTTCGACGACCCCGGCGCCAACCAATATGGCCACCGTTACTAAAAATAGAAAATTCAGCACAAAATCACTTAAAAATTATCTCCTCTGAAATTGCTGGGCCAATTGGACCCAAACTATGGTGGAATGGTCTTTAGGTGATCCCCTTTCAGAATTCTCTCTGACGACCCGGCTGCCAGCCAAGATGTCAGCCATTATTAAAAATAGAAAATTTGGCAAAAATCACTTAAAAATTATCTTCTCTGAAACTGCTGGGCCAATTGGGCCCAAACTATGGTGGACTGGTCTTCAGATGGTCCTCTTTCAGAATTGTGTCCGATGACCCCGGCCGCCAACCAATATGGCCACCGCTACTAAAAATAGAAAATTTAGCAAAAAATCACTTAAAAATTATCTCCTCTGAAACTGCAGGGCCAATTGGGCCCAGACTATGGTGGAATGGTTATTAGGTGATCCCCTTTCAGAATTCTGTCCGACGACCTCGGTCGCCAACCAAGATGGCTGCCGTTACTAAAAATAGAAAATTCGGCAAAAAATCACTTAAAATTATCTCCTCTGAAACTGCTGGACCAATTGGGCCCAAACTATGGTGGAATGGTCTTTAGGTCATCCCTTTTCAGAATTCTGTCCGACGACCCCGGCCACCAACCAAGATAGCTGCCGTTACTAAAAATAGAAAATTCGGCAAAAAATCACTTACAAATTATCTTCTCTGAAACTGTTGGGCCAATTGGGCCCAAACTATGGTGGAATGGTCTTCAGATGGTCCTGTTTGAGAATTGTGTCTGATGACCCCTGCCGCCAACCAAGATAGCCACCGTTACTAAAAATATCAAATTTGGCAAAAAATGACTTAAAAATTATCTCCTCTGAAACTACGGGGCCAATTGGGGCCAAACTATGGTGGAATGGTCTTTAGGTGGTCATGTTTCAGAATTGTGTTCGACGACCCCGGCCGCCAACCAATATGGCCACCGTTACTAAAAATAGAAAATTCAGCACAAAATCACTTAAAAATTTTCTCCTCTGAAACTGCTGGGCCAATTGGACCCAAACTATGGTGGAATGGTCTTTAGGTGATCCCCTTTCAGAATTCTCTCTGACGACCCGGTTGCCAGCCAAGATGTCAGCCATTATTAAAAATAGAAAATTTGGCAAACAATCACTTAAAAATGATCTCCTCTGAAACCGCTGGGTCAAATTGGCCCAAACTATGGTGAAATGGTCTTTAGATGGTCTACCTTCAGAATTATATCCGACAACCCCGCCCGCCAAAGAAGATGGCGGTCATTGCTAAAAATAGAAGATTCGCCAAAATTCACTTAAAAATTATCTCCTCTGAAACTGCTGGGCCAACTTTGAGCCAGGTGAGCGATTACAGGCTCCTACAAGCCTCTAGTTCCCATTCTCATGCATACAGCAGAAACAGGCAGAACAATACGATGGGTCTCCAATGCATCCCTGTCCCTTTCAGCACCAACTTCTACACAGTAGGCGCAAATATCTGGCTGCACATGACAACAAAATATCCAAAAGAAAAAAGGAAAAACAACCATCTGCAAAACACTACACAGAAAACTAAAGTTCTAGTAACACGATACCCACTAAAACCCGAGGGTGCACTCATGTGCTCCAGACGGGTTATATTTAGTACTTCATGCTCCACTAGTGAGCTAACTTCGTAGGCGAGATGCAATCCATCTGCAGTCGAACATTTCAAGCTTCTTTAAGGGAGTCACCTGAAAAAAAAGAAGACATGAAATAAAAAGTAACACTTCAATGCGAATGGAAAATTTATATAAATACATATTTATACAAAAATCCATTGAAAAAACTAAGTCCAAACCTGTAAAAAATTTGGGCAGGACGGCCCCTAGAAAAGTAGCTTTTTTTCCCCTCCCTACACCCACAGGCTTTTAAGTTTGGAGAAAGAGAGAAAATATACAAAGAAGTGTGGACAGTTCCCCTTATACCTAAAGGAACATACTCCTTTGCAGAGAACGATAGTTTATAAATATTAATCCAGCAAACTTACCTGTAAATTTACTCCCGACTTCCTTAGTGATTCCACAAGGAAACTTGGTCAAATTTCTTTTCTTCAACTTGAAAACGTCCAATGCATCTTTTCTTTTTGGGGAATTGTTGTTTGTATCTTTTCCGGACTGTCTCCCATAATGATAAATGCAACAAATTTTTAAACGGTTTTCAAATTCTTCCACAACTCGTATCTCTTCCTCGAAGTCGGGTTCAATACTTGCCACCTCCAACTGTCACACTCGCGGCAACGGCATCCGTTTTTCTCTAGTCCATTTCCTCCGGATCTATCACATCTTTGAGCATTTCTCTCCATGGCCATTGGTTTGGAAAGCTATATAATCTGTTGGTTACACCGGTTTTATTTTATTGTCTCGCATATATTTTTCTGACGGAGAAGGAACACGAGAAGGAAACTGTAAACATGTTGCAGACAACATGCCGTTTTCCGTAGGGTTATATTTGTAGTCAAACGAAAACGTCCAGTGTGTATCGAATTCTTAAATCTGAGTCTCAAACGCGATTTAAAAAATCTTGGTTTATACGCAAGTAAAAGAGCTCCGACTTCCACTTCTACGTTTTCCTTCCCCTATACTATAATACCCTGCTTTAACACGCTGGACAATGGGATAAAAAAAATAACTCTTGCTCTATATCGACAATTAAATAGTTTGAGTCACACAGATTTTTCAGAGTCGGTCGGGTTTGGGGAAACAAACAATATTTTATTTTTTGCCCCGCCCTCCATTCAAGATGGCTGCTGTTAGTAAAAATAGAAATTTCTTCAATGGTCCATTACTGCTTTAGTATGAGTCAAAAAGAGCTCAAATGTTAAGTTAACTGCAGCTACATGGCAAAGAGTAGCTTAACATATATTCGGTTTTTTCTGTGAATTTTTTTTATCAGGGGTGCGTTCAACATCGTAGCTGCTAGGTTAAGCTACGTAGATAAATCCTATTGAACGGAAAACTAGCCTAGCCGCTACGTAGCTCTAGCTAGCTTAAAAAAATGATGCTAGGTTTTGAATCCAAGATGGCGACAAAAACTATATGAAATAATATAATTGGTTGATAAAACCGCAAAAAGACTGTTAAAACGCAATAATTAGTCGAATGCATAATGTCATCCGGAAATGAGATACGGAATCGAGTCCATTTTACACACAGTGGCACCATAGACGCGGGACGACAACCCAGTGTTAGTGAGGACATTTTAGGCGATAATTATTGTACTTGTCAGTTTTTAGTCATGTTTTGCATTAATACTTTTGACTAAAGATTGGAGGCAATTGATATCTTCACTTACTGCACTGCACGAGCTCGGACGTCATTGTCGTCTGCAAATCATTCTCTCAACGCTACAAAAATGGCACAGTCTCATACTCATGGCCCTAATAACGGAGATTCATCGAGAATAGTACCGTAAGTCTTGCATATCGATACATCAAATCAAATGAAAAGGCCTATCTCATGATCTCATTCTTTTTATATTTATATGATGTTGCAGAAGCTATTTTTTCTTTCAGTCTTTCCAAAAGTTGAAAATCTCTGCCTGTCACCGGGTCAGAGATTTGTCAAATTTTGCAGTACCAAATAAATATTTGCCTGACCTAGCTTCTTTGTCTATCAAAATTTATGTAAATTTTTGGTGGACTTTGGTCCTATACTTCAAAAAATGTTCCTGACCGGAGCAAAATTTGCTTTTCGGACCTCAGTCCATCATATTTCGGAAAGACTGACTTAACTATATGTATAGCTTGAAACAAAAAAAGTTAATCAAAATATGTCGTAGATCGAACATTTTTTATGATTCTAGTTGTCGCACCTAAGGTATTGAAAGTCCTATTTACAATGCAAGGACCAAAGGCCTCAGTTTCATGGAAAAAAGTTTAAGTTTAGATAAAAGCCCATGCCCAGTTTCAAGCCCCCCCCCCTATCCCCTTTTTTGTTTCTTTTTGGAGAGTTTTTGATACTGAGGCATTAAACAGTGATTGTTTTGAACATTTGTATCTAGGTAAATTTGTTTTTTACCAGAAACAAGTGCCTGTGTTTATAACCCTGCCAAGTCAGTTTTATCCTGCCAGTGCCTGGTCAATTAATTTTATTGGCATTGATTTTTAGTACATGTACATAGATGTAGATGTGTGTATGGCAATATAGTTTTGTTCTGAGGGTCCAAAGGGGAGATAATCGAATTTTCAAAAAAAGGGAGACGAGAGTTATCATTTTGTGAATGCACTCACAGTTCCTCTCTAGTTATATCCAGTTCAAGTATTTTTAATTCAAGTTTTATTGCAGATATTATGAAGAAGTAGTTCTTCGTTTTGAGGATGGTTCCCAAATAATAACAGTATTGGATAGACCAACCATGGAGAAGATCAATGCAGGAGGTTTGATGTGAAATTTTCTTCATATGTTTATCACCATAGGTCATTTAAAGTTAAGAAACATAATTTCTGCTACATTAACTAATACTTAAAAAGAATTAGATGTTTATTTTAAAATTGCCATTGTTTTTTGCTTCAAAGCTGCATAAAATGCTGTTTAACATGTACTTTTGATAGCAGAGGTGTTTACTGACATTACGGTTTCCCTGTATTTACTACAGAAAATAGATCGAAATTATGGACTACAGAAATCCATTGAATACTACAGAAACATGCAAACTTTGACATTCAACCCCTTTAAATGAGAGAACCAAACATAAAAAATATGTGATTTGATTAGATTTTTGATGTCTTAACGCCACTTTCAACAATATTTCATCTATATGGCGACCATTTTTAGTGGTGGAGGAAGCCGGAGAGAACCACCGACCATGGGCAAGCAACTGGTCAACTTTATCACTTGCCTATGAGTCAGGTGCACCCTTTTTTGTAATTTACAAAGCCGGGCGTGAACCCACGCCATATTGGTGATAGACTTGTATGAGTTGTTAGATCTAATGACCTAACTCATTGAGCCACTCGGGCACCTCTAAAAAATATGAATATTCATATAGTATTATCTATCTTTTCAGATCAACAGATTTTAACAGAAATTAAAAACAACATGCATGTGGCATGTGCAGCTGCTATAGCTGAACCCCCTCCAGAGCAGTGTTTTACACTCCCAAACAGTTTTCAAGGTAAGTATTTAAAAGAAGAACATGCTTGAATGTTTTAAACCTACAAAAAAAATAAAGATTACCTGTATAGCCTACATGTAGGTATGAGGGTTTCTAAATGAAAAGAAAGTTATCATCATTTATTGATTGATTGAATATTCTGGTTTAACAGGTATTAATATGAATATGGTTATATATTATAGCTCACATAAAAATGTAAAGATTCTGATTGGATAACAAGCCGTATACATCAAGCTATGTATACGTCTGTAGCCGTATACATAAGACATATTTCTATCCCGTCGAGGGGCCCCAGTATATTTCAGTCTCCCAAAAATGATAACAACATGGACGACAAAAAATTCCGCTTCACTAAATCAATAGCATAATACGGAAAAATACATGTATTTTTACCAAATTAAATGTTGTTTTTATACTCAAAACGGCTTTATGAACAAAAAAATATTACAACATATAATTCCGTCACAAATACCTGATCGATTCAGCAAACTCCTATGTTCAATGGCTGTACCACAACGTTATGAACATCATAATAAACAAAATGTTTCAAGAGCAATGACGTGATAAATATTTCGGCTCATGGTATATAAATCATAATCCGTGAATGTGACATCATATACCCTGTATAAGACCGGAATAACATATAATATGATAGTTAGTTTTACTGGTGGAGAAAACCAGAGCTCTGAAGAGAATTGACTTTGGGCAGGGACATTCCAGATTAAAATAAAGAACTGTTACCTACATTTGTAATATGCTAAACTTAATATAGCCACTGCTTAGTGTAGAAAGGTAAATGTAAATCCAACTTGGAACCAATGTAAAAATTATGAAATCCAGTTTAAAGTTCACTTGTTTGTTGTTCTACCCCACAAACAAGGGTTGTTTTTTGGGTGTGTGTGTGGG
>MJUT01053769.1:31188-46779 GCA_002080005.1 Gigantidas platifrons
TCGTGAGTTACTGCATTATTTGGTCATTCGTGACACATTTTTGATCATGAAACTCGTCAATTAGTTATATTATTACATAATGATTTTATATAAACAATTTTATTGGCTATCATTCTGTCACCTGACATTCCGTAAAATTTGATATTGTTTGATAAAAACTTGTATGGATTCACTTTCACTTTCCATTTTATTATGTATGACGTCATAATGAAGTGATTAATTTCATATTGACTTGGTTTCACTTTCACTTTTCATTTTAATGTAATAAAACAGTTACAGTCTTTTGTATCGGTCAATACTATACAATTAATGTCTTTTGATGAGGTAAATGTGTGGATTTATTGACTTTTGAAAAAAATGATATTCGCTGAGCCCAAAAGTCAATTAATCCACACATTTACAGAATCAAAAGACAGTAATTGTTTTATTCTATATTTTGAGGAAATAGTGGTTTTCTGAAATAAAAAAAAAAGTTACATGTCCACGGTCCTGTAATAACCCTTACTAAAGAAAGTAAAAATAAAAATAAAGTTATTTTATCTTAAACAAATATAAAACACAATGAGAAAATAACTCACTTATAACTTTTAATAAATTCAAAGGTTATACAGGTAATTATCAATTGTTAATCAATAAAAAAAAATCTTGATTAAATTTTCCTGATTAATTTTAATTTAAACAATTAAGGATTTTTTTTTTATTTACACTCCATAAATGATCATTGCAATGAACAAAATGTGGGAAAAATATGTTCTTAAAGTATTTTATATTTTATATTATTTCTCCCACCCCTCTGTTTTTATTGGGGTGAGTTTTGACCTTTAAGATATCTTTAATATCACTATCAATATAAAAAAAACTGTAATAAGATTGTATGATTATTTCATTATTGGGGCCTATTATCCTGTTCCCATAAATTCTTTATCATAGAGACCAAAATCAGCATTTTTTAAACATTTCAATTGGAAGAAAATTTATTTACAAACCAGATTCTGCTTTTTTCTTTCCAGTTTTGTTAGTTTTAAAGGTAATACAGTTGTTAATCACCAAGGACTATTTAATTTAAATTTAAAGGTAAACAAAAATTAACAATAATCAAAAGAATAAATCAACGGGTCTCCAAGAACCAACAGTAAAACATTATAATTTATGCAATTCCATTTTAATGCCTCATGGCTGGGATTATTGGATATTTTTGAATTTATAAAGGAAAGTGTTCATCAGTTTATTCATCATTATTTGAGGATTAATTTTCATGCATCTACAAATTTAGATGCATTTTAGAAATATTTCTTTATTTGTTGAGAAGGAAATAGTTTAATCAGTGTTTCTGGCATACATTTATTCAGAGGGTCATTTCAAAAGAAAATGGAATAACTAGGGGATCATTTATACTGAACTGTGAAGGAAAACAGCAAAACTTTAGGGTCAAATTATCTCTAGAAAGGGAGAATACCCCCATTTCTGCATTAATGGAAACACTGTTAAATTGCATATTTTTGAAAATGTTCTGTTTTTGCTCATTTTAACATGTATTATACTGTATATCTTTCCCCAAAATTAAAGAAAATGTAATAAAAAAAAATTGGACCACTGGTACTAACTTTTTTTTTAAATTGTGAATTTATTACATTTATTCTACTTAATATTCATATTTATATTTTATAGTTATGCTGCAATCAAGTCTCTTTTCTTTGAGGGATCATTCCCAAATTCAGAGATAGCTGGAACAATTTCACCTGCATCCGATAAATCACATTGTGGTTCAGGGTTTTTCTCATTTAGAAGAATGAAGTTGTGAAGCACAACACAAGACGAAACTGTTAGTGGAATCTTATCATCAAGAGACATGTCTAGATATTTCAATCTCCTGAACTTTCCCTTAAGCAGTGCAAAACATCTTTCAATGACGGACCTTGCGGACCCATGGAGGAAATTGAATCTCTTTTGAAGAGTTGAAAGTTTTCCATTGTCCCTATAGGGTGTTAACAACCCCAAAGACAAACCAAATGCCGAGTCTCCCAATATATGGAGATCTTTTGGAACTGGCTCAAGAATATCATTTAAGTCACTGTTTCTAAACATTCTGGCATCATGAATAGAACCTGGCCATCCTACTTATGTATGAATAAATTGTGAAGTGCTGTCACAAACCGCTTGAAGCAAGATAGATGAGTAACCAAGGCGGTTTATAAATGCCTCTCTATTGGCAGTTCTTCCTTTAATCGGGATATGGGTACCATCTAAAAACCCATAGATGCCAGGCAAACTATACTTCATCTGATTGTCATTCGCCATCACCTTCATTTTATTTTCTGTTGGCCAAGTGACAAACTTTGAAATCTTTTGTGAAATGACTTCGACAACCTGCATAGCAGTAAAATGAAGGGATCCTTTGGACATTCCAAAACGGTCTGCTATACTTCTATATGACTCCTCAGTAGCTAGTAGCCAGATTACACTTAGTAGTTTGCACTCTTGGTCCACCACTCTGGACTGGAGGTCACCATAGAATTCTTCACATAATAACTACAACAAATATTTTTCCTGCAATTACTTCATATATATCTGGCATGGACATCAGTATCCAACAAAGATGTTTCCTTTAATGTCCCCTGTCCCTAAAAGGGGTCGAGGGACATAGAATTCATATATTCATATGTCTGTCAGAATTGGTTTCCGATATATTTTTCTCCATGGTGATTGACTTTAAAAATAGACTTTCATGCCTTTGTGAAGGAGTGGATGGTTTTAAATTTTACCTTTATATGTAGATCTTGAAATTTGAACAGGTTTGTTATGGCAGACAGACAATACATTTTTTCTGGGGCCACCAAATTCAGCAAATTGAAATGGCTATTTTACCAGCATCATTAAAAGGAATACCAATGATATTGAAAAGGAATATTTTAGATCTGTATATTTTTAGCTCAAAGGCAATGTGAGCTTTTGCCATCACTTGGCATCCGTCTTCCATTAACTTTTTGTCCTCCGCAAAAAGCGGAGCGGGCGATATGGAAATACCTGGCATCCGTCCGTCCGGATATATTGTAAGCGCTCTAAGATTGTTATTTATTGACCAATTGATTTCAAACTTACACACAAGCATTATATTAAGAATCCCCAGCTTAAGTTCGAAACTGGGCAAAATTCGAAAAAAAAATTCTTGTAAAATCATGTTTTTTTTGTATCCCGCCTCCGCAAAAAGCGGAGCAGGGGATATGGAAATGCCTTCCGTCCGTCCGTCCATCCGGATATATTGTAAGCGCTCTCAGATTTGTATTTGTTGACCAATTGATTTCAAACTTACACACAGGCATTATATTAAGAATCTCTAGCTTAAGTTCGAAACTGGGCAAAATTTGAAAAAACAAATTATTGTAAAATCATGGTTTTTTGTCCCCTGCCTCTGCAAAAAGCGGAGCGGGGGATATGGAAATGCCGGGCGTCCGTCCGGATATATTGTAAGCGCTCTCAGATTTGTATTTGTTGACCAATTGATTTCAAACTTACACACAGGCATTATATTAAGAATCTCTAGCTTAAGTTCGAAACTGGGCAAAATTTTAAACAAAAATTTCTTGTAAAATCATGGTTTTTTGTCCCCCGCCTCTGCAAAAAGCGGAGCGGGGGATATGGAAATGCCGGGCGTCCGTCCGGATATATTGTAAGCGCTCTCAGATTTGTATTTGTTGACCAATTGATTTCAAACTTACACACAGGCATTATATTAAGAATCTCTAGCTTAAGTTCGAAACTGGGCAAAATTCGAAAAAAACATTCTAGTAAAATCATGTTTTTTTATAGAAAAAGTACATATTTTGATAATTACACATTTCTCTGAAACTACAAAAGATAGGAAATTAATATTTGGAATGGGTGGAGATGCCAATGTGAAGTTGAGGATGCAACATTCCCCCTCCCCCAGCTCAGCCCCACCCCTCTGGGGAATCTGTATAGAAAAATGTGACCGAAATCCCCACCCTAAACCATATATATTTATGATCAGGGTGACTAGGCAAGTTAAATGCCTTATAGCTAAGGCCCCGGGGGTTATACCCCACCCCCTGCCTGAAGTGAACTTTTTAATGGTTGGGATCACCACCCCTAAACCATATATATTTACGATCAGGGTGACTAGGCAAATTAAATGCCCTATAGGGCAGGCCCTGGGGGGTCATACCCCACCCCTACCTGAAGTGAACTTTTTAATGGTTGAGATCCCCACCCCTCAGCCATATATATTTATGATCGGGGTTAATAGACAAATTAAATGCCCCAAGATTTTGACTTGCAACTCGGCTGTTGCATCTCGGATGCTTTCTCAATTTTATAAATATATCACATGGATAACATTACACTAACATTACACCTCTTTCTATTGCGGCGGGGGACACATGGTTATGTGTTGCAATCTTGTTACATTTTAATCTTCTCCTCTGAAACCTCTCAGCCAAATGAACTGAAACTTGGTAGGAAACATCCATGGAAGGTCATCTATAAAGATTGCTCATTTTGTCCCGATCTATTAACAGACATGGCCGCCACAGACAATTCTTTTTTTCTGATTGGCTGTTTTTTTTTTAATCTTCTCTCAATTCAGGACAAATAACATAAAGGCAAAAAATAAACAAAGACCAACAGACTGGCCAGACTTGGGGTCAATTACTTTCAAATGTAATCGATTACATTACAATTACTTTGCAATTTTCATGATTACATTACATTATGATTACATCAATTTTCAAATGTAATCGATTAACTTATAATTACATTACCGATTACATTTAATGTTATGACAACCAATATATTAGTGTTTTATGTTATTTTGTCGGATATGCATCTGTCCAATATCTCTTCTTCTTTTTGGGGCCCGGGTGGCTCAATGAGTTAGGCCGCTGGATCTAACAACTCGTACAAGCCTATCACCAATACAGCGTGGGTTTGCGCCCGGCTTTGTAAATTACAAAAAAAGGTGCACTCGACTCCCAACCGCAAGTGATAAAGTTTACCAGTTGCTTGCCCATGGTCGGTGGTTCTCTCCAGGTACTCTGGCTTCCTCCACCACTAAAACTGGTCGCCATGATATAGCTGAAATATTGTTGAAAGTGGTGTTAAACACCAAAAATCTAATAAAATCATCTTTTTTTAATGTATCTCTTACTCAGAACTATGAATTAAATTCAATATAAAGTAGAACACAATCCACAAATCCATGGCTTAACTTCGAAAAATGTTTTCTGAAAAATGGCTTGAGGAATCAAAACCAAGCGTGACATATATCTTCCAGTAAATGAATGTCGTTTACTGCATTGGTGGTAAACAGATATTCAAAATGGTCACTCGGCAGCAGTGGAGGAAAAGGTTTACATTTATGGTAAATAATAATTTGCTATTAAAAACCTCTGAACTGAAATTGGCTACTTTGTTTGCATGTTGTTGCATGATCGAGAACTCAAATGTGATTTTTAGGCCAAATAGGACCCTAACCCCTGTTTGCCTAGCGATCTCCACTCCTTGGAGTTTGCTCCCATATTAAATAATAACTAACACAGTGTAAAGGGTACTCTAGATTCCACATGACAGTGTTTAATAATAAACATATATATATGTATAAAAAGGTGTTTTTAGTATCACTTAATTTCAAATACTAACGTCGTCTCTACAGGCCATGCCTACTCATATTATGGTAATCCGATGCTGTGTATAAGGGTAATAACAAAATTAGAGAACAATCTTCCAAAGGGAAAGGCAAACTCATCGCGTCGCCAGTAAAACGGCATTTGCGACCGTCAAATCCACAATTGACAGCTCCAACTCTTCAAATACAGTATTGTTATTCCTTAAGTACACAAACAGACAAAATCGTTCAATAACCGGAAAACTGGGAAAACCATAATGACCCCGACTTGCTACAGGCATTTCCAAAGAAATGGTGGGTTGAATAAGATTTTATGGCCCCAAACCTCCTGCTTTCATTACGGTTAAAAGGTTCCGGTTGTCAATATAACAGTATTTTCAAGTCTTGCAAGGCCGTTTCTGTTTTCATTCCCCCTGCTTTTGATATTTCATATGCGTTAAGCAATATAGTGGCCTAACTTTGATGCAATATTGTTAAAAATGGAGTTCCTATCCAAAACCTTAAACATTATACAATACATGTAGGTTTGATGACATTTGCTAGGTATTAATATGTTGGGAACAAAATAGGATTTCAATGCCCCTTCAGACCTTTGCTTGCAAGAGTGAATGTGATAGTAATCTGCATCTTAAAACTTCATCAAGACATTATGTATGCGAATGGGTTAGCATTTCCTCGAATGCTGCTTTGTTGTTTGGACCAAAGTCTTGAAAGTGTCTCCAGAAAGGATCAGAAATAGGAAAGCAAACTACACTTTTTTTAAGGTGGGACCGTGTGGGTATTCAATGTTTTTTTTTCCTTTTTTAATCTATTGTAGTCGCATTATATACCTGGAAAGTGGTCCGTTCCATTCTAAAGTGCGCTTTGAAAGTTGGGTCGTTGCCGTGGTATGTCATTCCTATAAAACCCTTCAATACGATGATTGGACAATTCTTTTGGACAGTTGGTACTGTAACTAGAGATGATTGGAACTATGCTCTCTGAACTTCCATCGGAAAAGGTACCAAGATGCTCTATCGTCTCAAACCCTGAATCGTCGGAAGCCTCAAGAACTAAGGTCAGCATTGAAGCATTCATCATGGAGAAAGACAAAAAGGCAGACGACAATGACTGTTTTTATTTACCATGAAGTGAAAGTAGTTTTAATCAGTTACTTATACCCAGGCACATTTGTTAGACAAAAAAAATGCGCACATAGGTATAAAATAAATGATAAACTCTGCAATTTCTCTGCAAAACCATGACATTTCCATCCCGGAAATTTGATTTCGTAAGGTAAGAATAGTGACATTGCAGGAAGTGACAACGCTTTTAATACGGATGATAATTTGGTAAGGTAACACTAGACAAATTATACGATTAGCTAAAATGTTCCAAGAAATATATTCTATACATATGGTTGGCGTCATATTTGCTAGCTCTGCTACGTAGCTAATCGTTCAATAACATCATGGCTAGAATACCTAGCAGCTAGGCTAGCTGCTACGATCTTGAACGCAACCCTGATAAATACCGATTATGCAAATTAGGCATATTTTGATAAAAGATCACATTTAAATCCTATCCTCTGAAACCGCTTAACCTAATTAAACCAAATCTGGAAGGGATGGTTCCTAGGTGGGTCCCTTTCAAAATTGTGTCTGAAAACCCCGCCTTCCGTTCAAGATGGCTGCTGTTACTTAAAATAGACATTTCTTCAATTGGCCATTGCTGCTTTAGTATAAATCAAAATGAGCTCAAATTTTAAGGCACTGGCTACAATTACCTGGATTAGGTAATAATAACGAAAAGTTAGGATTACCTGAGAGATTAAATGCCGGATTATATTGACATTTACTGTTTATAGCAATGTACTGTCTACTGTATTAATCATAATTGTTATATTTATGTAACTGCCCCCGGTGGGACCATGATTAGATTAATAAATATTTGATTTGATTTTTGTACAACACCCGCCATGTTGTTCATACAGTGGTTTCCATTCAAAGTGTTTTAGCCAGGAGGATACACATTATAATTTTGCACAATATTTTCAAGATATCATATATATATATACTGGACACAACCAATGAAAACTAGTTCCTTTTGCGGGAAAAAAATTTCGCTTCATCATTTTCATAAAAAAAAAAAAAAAAAAAAAAATCGCTCGCCGCCTCACCATTTCTGTCAGGAAAATCCGAAGAACAAGAAATTTTTTTGGTGTGGCCTTAGTATACATTTCTTTTACAGAATACGTACACATAATATGTTACGTTTTAATTATTTATTATTTAGATATAGGCAACCTTGAACAACCAATTGTTTTCACTTGTTCATGAACCAACTGATGGTAAAACATATGAGATGAAAAAAAGAGATGAAAGTTTAAAGCGAATTCCACCCTCTCTCTTTGAATAAATCTGATATTGTTAATATTGTATTATAATAGACAGTTGGCATTTCATGGTACTGTATGTCTTCATCAAGTAAAATATATAAACAAAAATACTCAACAGAATAGTTCATACATGTCTGTAAAGATTAGTCACCAATAGATAGACAAATAAATATATATAAATTCAGCTATTTGATTTTTTTTCTTTCGTTTATGACAGGTTCATCATTACAATCTGCCCACGTAAACTTGAATCAAATACAATGGACAGGTAATATATTTTATACAAGTTGAAAGTAATAACATTGAAGGAACAAAGACAACAAGTAACACAAATATAGCATAAATACAAACAGAACTATGATAAAAGCTTTGATCAAGACAAACCGGAAATGTAAGCATATCATCATCAACTAGTCATAAAGAAAATTAAGAAATAGCAATATATATATAATGAAATAGAAACCAAAAAATAATACATCGGAACAATTCCAAAATCAAATTAAATGATCTTAGAAACAGGCAACATCGATACTGCCAACATACATTACATTAGATTTATGGGTTCAAAACGCCTTCTTGGTGAGTGATGAGATCATGCAAGTGTTTTCCACAAGTGGGGAAAATAGCAAATATCACACAATAAGACTTGAGTTAGAGGTTGGCAGCACATATCGTTGACTTATAAAAATCCATTGTCAACTGAAGCTACTTTACAGCCTCTCTTACTTTTATATTATGAATGATATGTTGGAATATTTATAAGCTCTTTTCTTCCTTTTATTTACAATATATGATTTTCAGGTGAAGATAACGGCCAAGCTGTGACAGATCCATTAATACAAACTACTCACGTAGATTCCAATATAAGACACAGTTCAGGTATGTCATTTTATACAAGGTTACGGAACAAAACAATAAGTAGCACATATATAGCATGAATACAAACGGAACTATGAGAACAAAAGGGTCATGATAAACCGGAAGCTAGTGGTTAAGCTGGAAATGTACACATAAGGGTAATAACAAACTTACAGAATTCCGAACAATCTTCCAAAGGGAAAGTCAAAACCCATAAGCATACAAACTGACAAAATCAGTCAACAACCGGAATACTGTGAAAACCGCAATGACCCTGACTCGGCACAGACATTTCCAAAGAAATGGTGGGTCGAATCAAATTTTACGGCGCCAAACCTCCCACTTTCATCACGGTTCAAAGACTCCGGCTATCATCACAACAGCACCTATAACAATACTGGAACAAAATAGGTAAAATAGTAGTCAACGCAGTCCTAAATTCAGTGAGGAGGGTGGAACATCTATCTTGAACCATCTCCATCAACAACCACGAGTCCTCTGCAGTATTTTAACTACGAAAGTAAATGTAAAAAAAAAAGCACTCTTACGCCACACATTGACAAAAAATATTTTTGACATTGCCGTTGACTTCCTTTTCTTTATACATTTTCACTTTATGAAAATCCATCGTTCACCATTGTCTCTGCAGAGGCAGAATATATTTTGACAATATCTTGGTATCGGAATATAAACTTTTTAAGAGCTCTAGTAAGGCAAATATCTTTATAGCCCTGGTCCAGTAGCCTGTTTCTCAGATAAAGATGACGTTTCAAGAAATCAGAATAATTGCTACTGGGCCTTGCATAACAAATCAATTGTGAGATGTAAACACCATGTGCAGGAGAAACTGGTATATTGCTGCACATATTAGGAAAACTTATCATTTTAAAATTGAAGTCATCCTGTTTATCATAAATTTTAGTACTGAGTTGACCACTGTCGTCAAACGAAGCTGTATCTGTGGTCTCTTTAATTTCCAGCTCTGGAGGATATACCAATGGAAGAAATTCTGCAAATCTAGAATTATTGATAGATAAAATGTCATCAATATACTTGTATGTGAAATTAAAGGCTCTAGCTTCATGAATCTTCTTATCTTTTACAAGCTTTTGAAGAAACTCCGACTCATATGAGTATAAAAATAAATCGGCTGGAAGGGGGGCACAATTCGTACCCATCGGTATGCCGAAGACCTGCTGAAACAGTGTCCCTCCAAAAGAGACAAATATGTTATCGATGAGGAACTCAAAAGTTTTGATGAAGGATACCTGAGAGAAAGATCTTGATTTAAGGTTATCCAAAAGATCTTTAGAGTTTTCCAAAATCCACATGTGATTTATGCCACTACACGAGTAAACAGTTTCACATATCAGCATCACCAAAGTCAAGAAGTGCCAATGTTATGTACATTACACATAACTGTATAACCCGAATAATTTAATAGTTATATTCCGACTCCATAAGTTCGCTACATTAACACCTGGATGCATATACACTAAAATGCGTCAACTGAAGACAAAACCTATTCAATGCAACATGGGATTGATTTTACATTGATTTGGCAGGAATAGTAGGCGGAGCTAATTGTATTTGTAAACAGATTGGGAATTTTATTTTCATTGTAAACACGAAAACTCGATATCAATAACATAAGGGGAGAACATAGAATGAAAAATTCAAGGTGATATTTACATAGTAATATTGTTGACCTAATAATGGCTATGCCAACAATCAGAAGTGTCTTGTTGCTGGTTGGTTGTCTAATACAGACAGGTATTAAGGCAAATTCAATGAAAAGAGAGTGTAAGCACTCGTGAGACAATTGTTGATTGTGGGCACATTAATCATTCGATATAACTCAGAGGGTGTCGGAGCACATTTACGCACTAGAAATGCATTGTCAAAAGAAACGAAGCTGAGGTTGACAATGACATTGTGAGAGGTAACAATCTGCTCTATCACCCTTCTTTCAGCTTTATGTTATTTGAATTATTATTCTGATTATTCTTTTGATTTCTTTCTTTTATGTTATGATATGTTGGCATGTTGTATGCTTTTATTTTCTTCGCTTTTGTAAGTATTAAACTAGTTTACCTTGGTACTTTTTTATTGTGTGTCTGCTCCAAGACAGCAAAGTGAGCGATCATGATTTTGTTTTGCTATGGGTATCGATTTCTCCCCTTTCAACGGTATTGATATTTTATTATACCCCCACACCACAGGAGCGGGGTATACTGTTTTACCTCTGTCCATCCTTCCGTCCGTCCAAAATATTTTTCGTCGCATTGTTCTCGGCAATTATTGATGGCAGAAATCTGATATTTGGTCACAAGCTTCATATAGGTATGTCATATTGTGGGAAGCGTTTTTGGACCCATCAGATTCCTACATCCTGTTTGCCGACTTAGTTGGTTTTTATACACATTGAACATATATGACTGGGTATCATAAGTGAGCTAAAAAAAAGTTTGGAATTGTTCTGCCAGTGTGGTATTTTATTTTTTTTAAATTTTATTACTCTCTGTTAAACATTAGAAACAAGAAGAGGAAATGTATGACAAAACCTTTCATAATTAAAGTAGATTTACCCTTTGCGAACACCGGAGTTCACCCCCGGTTTTCTCATGGAGACTGTGTTGCTCATCTTTTTTAGCATTTTGTTGTCCTATTATATACCTTTACGTTCTGTGTTCCTTGTGATGTCCGTTACGCTATCCGCATACAAACGATGTTAGGTTCGTCTTTACCACCAGTTGTTTGTGGGAGGGCTCATGTCTTATTTACGTTATTTGTGTTTTTGTTTTGTTTATTTGCGTCTTGTGTATTGTGTTCCCAATGTTGCCAGTTTCTCTACCCTGTTCATTTTTTATTGCTCTTTTGGTATTTTCTAACATTTATTTACAAAAAAGCGTTTTAATTCATTTTAAAACATTGGCACCTCAAACATGACCGTGAAATGAAAGAATAAATTCCTTATTTCTATATGATACTAACGGTGTTAACTTTACTTAAAGTGTGTATGATTTATATTTGTTTGTTTTATTTATTATTTATTTATTTATTTATTTTTTAGATTTAGATGACAATTTACATGGAAGCGAATTATTGCAGCAGCCACAAGAATCAATTAACAGAGTTACAGGTAATTCCTAAAGTTTAGGTGAAAAGTGGCCACAAAAATTGAAAAAATTTAATCATTATGATATTTTATTTTATGACATATTTCACAGTGATAAACACTGTTTTTATTTGATGAATAACTAGGCAGGTTTCCTAAAATAAACAGGAGTTGGTTACTTTATATGAGTAGAGGGGTTCACCCCCGGTATTCGGTTGGATACGTGTTGCACATCATTTTAATTTTCTGTGTTCTTGATTGCCCCTCCCCTTTTATCTAACATTTATTTACCGACTATAGGAGTTGTTTACCTTTCGTGATCAGCAGTGTTCACGTCTGGTATTTGGTTGGATCCGTGTTACTCATTTTAATTTTCCATGTTCTTGATTGCCCCTCCACTTTTCTCTAACGTTTATTTACCGAATAAAGGAGTTGTTTACCTTTCGTGATCAGCGGTGTTCACGTCTGGTATTTGGTTGTATCCGTGTTGCCCAGCATTTTAATTTTCCGCGTATTCTTGATTGCCCCTCCGCTTTTATCTAACATGTATTTACCGACTACCAGAGTTGTTTACCTTTCGTGACCCCTGGTATTTTGTTGTATCCGTGTTGCTCATCATTTTATACACTCCGACAAAGTTAAGCATCACCCTATATTTTTATCGATATATTTTTTTTTACATCAATACTGTTAAAACAATAAAACAGATATCACAATTTTTCTTACACTTCTTAAAAGGCTACACCAAGGGCTCTACAATTACCAATCTACGAAGTATTTATCATCCTGAAAGACGTGACTATGACGTGGCAAAAATGGGGTTCAAAACAGGCGCTGGAAAAACGTAAAACCAGTTTGTCTTTGATGGAAGTTTTTAACATTGCATTAAAATGCAGAGTCTTCAGATTTTAAGAACTTTTAAATGCATCTATTGTGTGTATGTGTAAGGCATAAAAATCAATAACGAGTATATTGTGAAGTTCTGCAACACGCCTCGTCATGCTTCGCACAAGACGCCTAAGCCGTTCTTGGGGGAACTCTTGCCACTCCTGTAAGATAGCAGTTCTTAATTCGTCATTATTTTAACATTTTGGATTGCTTTGGTTAATTTTTTGGCCAATAAAGTCGCATACATCCTCTATAGGGTTCATGTCCAAAAGCAGTTGTGCCAAAAATGTGGTTGTCCTGAAATGAAGTGTTTCGTTGGCGCCAAACCCTTGCACGACCGTCGGTAGGGCGTAGCAAAAACCGACTTTCATCAGACCAGTGGACCCATCTCCATGTGTGAATAGTCCACCCCAAATGATCATGTGACCAGTCAAATCGAGCATGGCGATGACGTAATGTCAACTGTGGACGTTTTATGGGTCGTCGCGCTCGCATTCCCTGATGGTGGAGGCGTCTGATTACAGTGCGCTTGCTAATGTGACCTCCAAACGCTAAAATACCACGAAGGGTAAATTGATCGATTTTCGTACCTCCGCACAAAGAAGATGTATTAACCACAAGTCATAAATCGGAAATCGTAAAAGCATTCCGACAAGTTTTGTGAAACGGTCGCAAACTTATTCGGTAAGTGGTCGTAAGGTAAGTCGGAAATCGTACGGTTTACGACCTTTTGTGAAACGGGGCCCTGGGTCCACATGAATACTAGAAGAAAAAAACACAAGGTAAGTGTAAAGGTGTGGGGCCTCCGTCTGGAGGCTAGCAATACCTAAGCAAAATAAATTTGATAAAATTTATTGAAACAAAAAAAAATTAAATCAAATAAACTAAGAAATTATAACATATATGTACAAATGAACAAAATGAACGGATAAACTAAATTGAAAAAAAAATACATATATAACTCAAAAACAGAGCTCAAATAAACATAATACACAATGGAAAAATAAAGAAAACTATGACAGTCGAGATCACTGAAGATCTCAGTTTCAATAAATAGTTTTTAGAAAAGACAAATCAAAACGTAAACTGAACTAAATGTTACACAAACATGCCATCGACACAGCACAAAAATGTCAAATGAATGAAATAATAATAAAAGTAACAGAACAAAACTTCACATCACAATATAATAATGGCGAACGTTACACGTAATTAATAACATAAATTTTATCAGCTCTCCGTGAATGTATCCAAATCTCCTCTGGATTTAATTTGACCAGTCTGACTGGGTATAGGGAACAATGTAGCTCCAACTAACACGCATATACTACACGACTTCATTTCCACATTTCAATATAACGATTATTTAATCATAAACACTCACATGTTTTGATAGCGGCCTTCATTTTATTATAATATTTCACAATATATATATATATGGTAGCTTTCCAAACTTTGAATTATCACTTTAACATCATGTTTAACTACTTCCGGTATGGTGCGGTCCATCCGACCGTGAGATCTCACAAATTAAAGTGTCTGACCAATAACAACCAACCTGTTACTACTCCGTACAACTATAACCCCTGAAATACAATGATTAAGCTCGTTTAACTTACTGTGATAAAATACTTTACCGAAAACCGTCTCATGCTGATGATACACGCGAGTAATCAAACAGACCTTGCCATGACCGATACTGAAACAAAATATATAAAAATAACTAACCTGAGTGTACCATACAACAATTCAAACGGTGCAAACCCTGTGCTTTCATTAAGAACTTCTCTATAAGCAAATAGAATATATGGAATATATTGGTCCCATTTACATGGTTCGGACTGAGCATAAGCTTTTAACATCTTCTTCAGAACCCCATTAAAATTTTATACTATACCATTTGCCATAGGGTGATAGGGTGTGGTTGATAGCTTCTTAATTTGTAAAAGTCTGCATAACTCTGTCATCAAATCTGACATGAAATTTGTGCCCTGGTCAGACAATATTTATTGAGGCACTCCCACTCTCGAGAAAATATTCAAGAGGGCATTAGCTACAGTCTCAGCGTCTTGTGTTTTCAAAGGAATTGCTTCCGGATACCTTGTTGCATAATCTATGCATACCAGTATATATCGATTTTTGTTTTCACTCAGTGGCAAAGGCCCATCGAAATCGATAGCAATACGCTTAAATGGTTCTTCAATTAAAGGTGGACTTACCAGTGGAACTCTTGAAATTCTACCTTTAGCTGTAACCTTCTGACACTTAGGACAAGACCTGCAATAAGAAGCAACATCTGAAAATATCCCTGGGCAGAAAAAATGTTGTAATACCATATTTCTCGTCTTTTTATTTCCCAAGTGGCCTGAAAAGGGAATGTCATGGCCAATTTGTAATATTAACTCTCTAAATCTTTTCAGAACAACTATTTGTTTTATGGTTTCACCACTTTGTGATTTATATACTCTGTACAGAACATCAGTTTCAACAACAAAATATGACTGTTCATGTGTACCACGTCCCACTAAACTTCTGATTCTATCTAAACTTGTATCTTTGTTTTGTTCATCTATTAATTCGTCTCTTGTGCCGAATTGAAATGCCTTGTCAGTATTCTCAACACACATGTTTTTATGTAATTGAACATCTTCTTTTTCTGATATTTGACTGTCTAACTTATCATCTAGTTCTTGTTTTCTTACCTGAGAT
>MJUT01053769.1:47776-59308 GCA_002080005.1 Gigantidas platifrons
CCCATTCTGATTTAGGAAATTTATGGAGAGTAACTAATTTTTCAAATGATTTTAAAAACACATCGGGATCTTGACCCTCCACAAACCTTGGTAATTTGGGTTGTCGATCAGTTATTTTTACCTCTTTTACTCCTGTTAATAATTCTTTGTTTCTGAGTTCTAATTTCTTGAGTTTAACTTCTCTCTCCATCTCTGCTTTTCTCAAATCACAGTCTCTTTCCATCTCTGCTTTCTTCAACTCACGTTCAGCGGCTCTTTCATCTCTTTCTGTCTGCTTCATCTCACGCCACGTTTCTAAACATAGAGCAACTGATTCGCCCTTTTCGATTAAATCAGCCATCCAGCTTGGCATATCAGAAGTTGCCATTTTTAAAACAAAGGAAACAAATAATGTCTAACTATGATCAAACACAAATATTATATGACAAATATATATAACTATATAAGTTAATCAAGAAACGAATGTTTCTTTTTTTTTCACTGTATGCTAACCATGTGACCATCCCACCGCTGCCACCATTGTAAAGGTCTGGAGGCTAGCAATACCCAAGCAAAATAAATTTGATAAAATTTATTGAAACAAAAAAAAATTAAATAAAATAAACTAAGAAAATATAACATATATGTACAAATGAACAAAATGAACGGATAAACTAAATTGGAAAAAAAATACATATATAACTCAAAAACAGAGCTCAAATAAACATAATACACAATTGAAAAATAAAGAAAACTATGACAGTCGAGATCACTGAAGATCTCAGTTTCAATAAATAGTTTTTAGAAAAGACAAATCAAAACGTAAACTGAACTAAATGTTACACAAACATGCCATCGACACAGCACACAAATGTCAAATGAATGAAATAATAATAAAAGTAATAGAACAAAACTTCACATCACAATATAATAATGGCGAACGTTACACGTAATTAATAACATAAATTTTATCAGCTCTCCGTGAATGTATCCAAATCTCCTCTGGATTTAATTTGACCAGTCTGACTGGTTATAGGGAACAATGTAGCTCCAACTAACACGCATATACTACACGGCTTCATTTCCACATTTCAATATAACGATTATTTAATCATAAACACTCACATGTTTTGATAGCGGCCTTCATTTTATTATAATATTTCACAATATATATATATGGTAGCTTTCCAAACTTTGAATTATCACTTTAACATCATGTTTAACTACTTCCGGTATGGCGCGGTCCATCCGACCATGACATCTCACAAATTAAAGTGTCTGGCCAATAACAACCAACCTGTTACTACTCCGTACAACTATAACCCCTGAAATACAATGATTAAGCTTGTTTAACTTACTGTGATAAAATACTTTACCGAAAACCGTCTCATGCTGATGATACACGCGAGTAATCAAACAGACCTTGCCATGACCGATACTGAAACAAAATATATAAAAATAACTAACCTGAGTGTACCATACAACAATTCAAACGGTGCAAACCCTGTGCTTTCATTAAGAACTTCTCTATAAGCAAATAGAGTATATGGAATATATTGGTCCCATTTACATGGTTCGGACTGAGCATAAGCTTTTAACATCTTCTTCAGAACCCCATTAAAATTTTCTACTATACCATTTGCCATAGGGTGATAGGGTGTGGTTGATAGCTTCTTAATTTGTAAAAGTCTGCATAACTCTGTCATCAAATCTGACATGAAATTTGTGCCCTGGTCAGACAATATTTCTTGAGGCACTCCCACTCTCGAGAAAATATTCAAGAGGGCATTAGCTACAGTCTCAGCGTCTTGTGTTTTCAAAGGAATTGCTTCAGGATACCTTGTTGCATAATCTATGCATACCAGTATATATCGATTTTTGTTTTCACTCAGTGGCAAAGGCCCAACGAAATCGATAGCAATACGCTTAAATGGTTCTTTAATTAAAGGTGGACTTACCAGTGGAACTCTTGAAATTCTACCTTTAGCTGTAACCTTCTGACACTTAGGACAAGACCTGCAATAAGAAGCAACATCTGCAAATATCCCTGGCCAGAAAAAATGTTGTAATACCCTATTTCTCGTCTTTTTATTTCCCAAGTGGTCTGAAAAGGGAATGGCATGGCCAATTTGTAATATTAACTCTCTAAATCTTTTCGGAACAACTATTTGTTTTATGGTTTCACCACTTTGTGATTTATATACTCTGTACAGAACATCAGTTTCAACAACAAAATATGACTGTTCATGTGTACCACGTCCCACTAAACTTCTGATTCTTTCTAGACTTTTATCTTTGTTTTGTTCATCTATTAATTCGTCTCTTGTGCCGAATTGAAATGCCTTGTCAGTATTCTCAACACACATGTTTTTATGTAATTGAACATCTTCTTTTTCTGATATTTGACTGTCTAACTTATCATCTAGTTCTTGTTTTCTTACCTGAGATAGTGTGTGTACCGCGCTGCAGTGATTGTCTGCTTCCATATCTAAATCTACATTTCTCCTGCCGGAAAAGGTATTTGTCAATGTATCGCTTTCTTCCTTTCTTCCAACATCTTGAGGGTTATATTCACTAATACAATTGTCAATAATAAGATCTGAAAAAGGAACATCCAAAACAAGAGCCAAAATAGTACCAGTTATATAGGGTGTGTTTACCGTTATCCATGCTTCTTTGCACGTTTTCGTCGATCCATCAGCTAAACAAATGTCTCTACTATTCCCAGTATTGTTTTCTATGCTTACTAGATTACTGTGGACGATAACTGTAGAACTGCCTGTATCTCTTAACACCGATACAACCTTACCATTTACCTCCCCACAAACGATGTCTAATCCCGACACTTTAGAACAGTCTGTGGCCCGTTTACACTGTACACCTGGCAACCGAATTGTCTGCTTACTCACTTGTTCCTGTCTGGATAGTTTTAAACTGTTTTTGTCAAAACAAAGTCCCACCTTACCTTGAATTGTGTCTCCATGTTGATTAGATGAATTCAAAGGACAATACGGTGCAATGTGACCTTGTCTATTGCATTTAAAACAAGTTCTTGTATCTTGCCGTAGTTGACTTGGCTGATTCCCCTTACCTTGGTTCCTTCTCTGATTATCGTTCGTCTGCCTATTCTGTGGACTCTTACTAAAACTAGACATATTTTTATGTGCCATTTGATATGTCTCTGCAAAACTTACCAATTCGTCAATATCTTTTGGTTTGTGTTCCTGTAACCATATCTTTAAATCACTACCAGAGCTCATCACTAACTGTTCTCACATAATCATATCATATAATTGACGAAAATCGTGTCCTATGCTCTCTCTCTCTCACCAATGTCTGAGAAATCCTTCTAATCTCACGGCGAACTCTTTATACGACTCTTCATGACTCTGTCTAGATGACCGAAATTTTTCTCTATATGCTTCTGCCGTTAATTCGTATCTGGTTAAAATTCCTGTCTTTATTTTCTCATAATCATTACATTCATCATCATTTAATCTTGAATAAGCGTCGAGAGCTTTTCCTGACAATAAAGGGACTAAACGGACATCCCATTCTGATTTAGGAAATTTATGGAGAGTAACTAATTTTTCAAATGATTTTAAAAACACATCGGGATCTTGACCCTCCACAAACCTTGGTAATTTGGGTTGTCGATCAGTTATTTTTACCTCTTTTACTCCTGTTAATAATTCTTTGTTTCTGAGTTCTAATTTCTTGAGTTTAACTTCTCTCTCCATCTCTGCTTTTCTCAAATCACAGTCTCTTTCCATCTCTGCTTTCTTCAACTCACGTTCAGCGACTCTTTCATCTCTTTCTGTCTGCTTCATCTCACGCCACGTTTCTAAACATAGAGCAACTGATTCGCCCTTTTCGATTAAATCAGCCATCCAGCTTGGCATATCAGAAGTTGCCATTTTTAAAACAAAGGAAACAAATAATGTCTAACTATGATCAAACACAAATATTATATGACAAATATATATAACTATATAAGTTAATCAAGAAACGAATGTTTCTTTTTTTTTTCACTGTATGCTAACCATGTGACCATCCCACCGCTGCCACCATTGTAAAGGTCTGGCCTGGATTTCTCGAAACAAACTTAAGTCAAAACTCAGACTTAAGTTTGAGATTTTACTCAAATTTGAGAAATCTCAAAATATGCATTTCTCGAAAAAAACTAAGCACAAATTTAAACTCAACTTGAGAAAAAACTTAAGTCACCTCCCCACCAAACTTAAGTCAAAGAATAAAAACTCAAATATGGTCGTCAACAACAGACGACAACGACACCGTCGACGGAATAGGCAAAGAGTTGCCCACAATAGGCTTGTAGACCGAGAGAACCCTCTAGAAATGATGCCGGAAACGGAAATTTTCAAAAGATTTAGGTTCCGACCGGACACGATTATATTTATTTTGGGACTCCTAGAGCCCATATTGAAAAGGGAGACGCTGAGAAGTTGTGCCTTGACACCTTTGTTACAAGTGTTGGTGACCCTAAGATTCCTGGCAACCGGCGGATTTTATTCTTTGATAGCTGACACTTTTAACTCGGTGTCAGCACCCTCCGTGTGCAGGGCAGTCAGGGATGTGTGCCGTGGGCTGTGTCAAATATCCCGGCGGTTTGTGAGGATGCCGACCGGTGCTAGGGCAGAAGAAACCAAACAACAATGTTATGCCATTGCAGGTAAGGTCATCACCAACCATAACAAATAAAGGGAAATAATTCAATAGCAGAGGGATATAATCAGTTTCGGGAATAGATTGTCCGATGTTTATCCTCATGAACGGACACAATTGTCCCCTAATTGTTCCTTCAAAACATTAATTAAAAAAAATGCTTTCATAAATAGATACCCCGATAAATTACTGGTGTCTTTGGAGAAAATTATTCATGTGCAGTTGTTGAATGTTGCAGCCGACGGGTTTTCATATTTGTAAACAGAAAACGATCGACAATTGCACCTGGAATCTATCGCTAAAATTCATCGAGGTACGCATATTTTGTTATCCTATGCCTGTAATGATCTCCTGATTCTATGCATATGTAGAACACGGTGAAATTAAAACAAAAACAGTCAATATAATACATTTTCCTTACCTTGATCTATCCCAAAATGTCAAAATCCGTGATGTACCCTTAGCCTTATATATATTCATTGAAGAATCCAAGGAATTCCGAGTGCAAACTGGCACACATTTATGGTGTGAATAAAGGAAAGGTTGTTAAGTCATGTGTATTATACAAATGGATATGTGAACGTAAATGAATGAATGCTCTTTCAATTTTAACAGTTGTCATCAAATAATTTACACTAGAAAGGTTATTATTATGTCGTTCGAAATTGTGTCCGGATCTAGGTCACAGAGTGACTAAAACGGGGTCATGAAAATCTGTTTAAAACCCGTAAAAATGCATTGAATAATATAGGATATGGGCTATGATTCAAAAGGAATATATTTTTGGTGATTAATCTGAAGAGGGGTGTGAGAACCGAGCAGAGGGATGGGAGAAGACGGCAACAGGTCAAAACGCTCCCACTACCAAAACGCCCCCACTTTTTACCAAAAACGCCTCCCAGTAGCTATATATAGTGGATACAACAGGGACAGGATGATCATGAACGAACTGACATCCCCATCACTAAATAGCTCTCATTTGATTTCAATCTACATGTACTGGCATATATTCGAGTGTCTTCTTCGAGGTTTGCATTTTATATGTCATTTTTTTTTCTTCCAGGTGCTCCTCATATATCTTGAATTCGATTAAGTAGTGGTATACCATGTTATAAACTAATTTGATGGTATTATTGCCAGTGGCGGATCCAGGAATTCTGAAAGGGGGGTGTTGACTGGCTAAGAGGGTGTCCGCTCTGTTCACGCTTCAGTAATTCCCTATATATTTAGCACATTTTTGCCGGCCAAAGGGGTGGGCTGGATCCGCCACTGATTGCACTAATGCAAAATGATGTATTATTGCTTGATAACTATTGTTTATACTCTGTAGGAAATATTATGTTGTTATACCATAAATTAAATATCTTTTTCTAGGTTTTCCAAATGTAATTGGTTGTGTCGATGGCACCTACATCAAAATCCAAGGACCGTCAGTTAATGAACCAGAATATTTGAACAGAAAGGGATATCATTCTCTTAATGTACAGGTAATACCAACTAAAAATAATTTCTTGGTTATGAGGCCATCCCTTATCTCTTTTAATGATGCCTCATTACCCATTTTTATTGCCATATCAATAAAATAAAATCACATAAGCACCTCCCTCAGCATTTTTCTGGCTATGAACAATGGAAAAAGCACCATCATCACTTTTTGGGGGCAATAAAAAGTTTTAAAAATAGAACCAAGAAATTAACTTTGAATTGCAGAAGTTATGAATTGGAAAAATATCAACTTGCAATGATGTCTTCTCTTCTGGTAAAAAAAAACACATATTGCAGCATTTAACTTTAGTCAGTAATTTATATTGCCTCCCTTTACATTTTACTTTTTAGATGATTTGTGATGCAAAATTTAGAATAACCAATTGTGTTGCCAAGTGGCCAGGTAGTGTCCATGATAGCAGGATATTTCGGGACAGTCATATTTCTGTTGCATTTGAAGATGGTATGTTAATACAAATATACACATATGGGAAATATGTCAAAAAGACAACAACTCAAATATCATCGATTGATTTATTGATGTTTAACGTCCAGTGAGCAAATTTTCAGCTATATTCAGGATGATACTCAAATATCAAAACATCATATAATGTGAATATATGAAAAAGAAAGGATATGGGACAATGTATTATATTTTTACATTTTTTACATATTTTTGTGACTGCCATTAGTGGTAGAGTTAAATGTTGGAGGTATACCTTACATCACTAGACTAGTAACACTGAGAAGGTATTCACAATCAATGCTTGGAGCAATGTTGAGCAGGAGGCATATAATTGAGCAAAGCAAGCGTGTAACTCATCTAGAAATAGCTATATACATTTGTACCAAATATCAAGTCAATATCTCGAAGGATGTCAAAAAAAAAGTCAGGACAATTTAAAATAGAGAACAAAAAATACAAGTTCAAGAGCCATAACTCAGCCAAAAATCATTCGACCAGAACGTAAAAGGACGTAAAAAAAAGTCTTGAAAATACTTATCCATGAAATTCATTTCCCCTCTCCCCCCAAAAAAAGTTACTTCAATGATGAAGCACAGACATATTCATCAAAAGCCTGAATGTAACTCTAAACATCAAAAGTAATTTGAAGAAATACATGTGTATAATGTTTCTCAATTTATTAAATTTTATAACATTTTTATTTTTACTTTTCAGGTCAGTATAATGGATTGTTGCTAGGGGATTCAGGGTACCCTTGTAAACAGTATCTAATGACACCCTTTTCTTATCCTTCAACCCCATCTGAAGAAAAATTTAACAAGTGTCATGCCAAGACCAGAGTTTTAATTGAGCAAACGTTTGGTATTTTGAAGAAGAGGTTTGCCTGTCTCCATAATGGCCTTAGAACTACACCTGCTAAAGGATGTGATATTACCCTGGGCTGTGTGGTATTGCATGACATTGGGATTGACCGAAATGACATTTTAGATATGGATGAGGAGTATGTTAACCATGGAGATATAAATTTCAATGTTCGCGATGAGTGGGATGGAAGGAATGTTCGGCAGTATGTTTGTCAATCTTTTTTTACATGATGAGTAAACAAGTTCAAATATCATTTGTGTCAAATCATTAACACATTTTTATTACCCTGCATCACATTGCCCAATCTTCCAAGAAGCACAGCATGTTGAAAAATATGGAAAACACACATTTTTGGCATAATACAGTAACAATCACAGAGACAAGAAATTCAAAGTAATGGATAACTAAACACTGAAAACCAATTAAGAAATGATTCTGATTTTTTTTTGTGTTTATTGGATCATAACATTAATTTTGATTGTTCACATTGAATAATCCGTGAAGTGGATCATGTTCAATGTGAACAACCAAAATTAATGTTATTACTAAATAAATACATAAAAATTGAGAATCATTACTTATAAATATATGCAATATAACTTAATTTGAAGGAATGGTATATTATTCATCGGGTATGATGTAGAAACCTTATGTATAGACTTTAAAAGGGGTTTGTGTCTGTAAGACACATACAATTCCCCCGCGGTTATAATTGCAAAAGGGTATACCAATGTTTTGCTTATTCAGCATCAAGCAGAAATGACTGAAATAAATGAATCTGTACCTACCAATGTGAAGTTCGATTGATTGATTGAATGGGGTTTAACGCCATTTTCAGCAGTTTTTCAGCCATATTGTGGCGGTCAGTTTTAGTGCCGGAGTGCCCGGAGGAACCCGCAAGTATAAGGAGCGTTGTTTGCACGTTAACAGGTTTCAGTGGCTAAATTCATATAAGCATAATTTTGTAAAAAATTGTTGAAAATCAAAATCCATATAATATGCACACCTTCAGTGTTGGTACTAACTGTCTACAAAATATAAAAGGTCTAGCTCAAAAACTGTAGGAGTTAGCCAGACAAACCATATATCCTATATGGATTTAGCATAGGGTTGGGCGGTAAATTCCACCCCCGGTATTTACCGGCCCAGCAAATACTCCTCAAGTGGCAAATACTGGTCGATTGAACTTTTGAGGATTAAAATACTGCATATATCTAAACTAAATTAACTTATAATAATATACAATAATACTAATTCACTTATAAATGTTAGATTGAATGTTAATATCAGTTTATGACCATATAGTACAAATAGTATAATATATTGAAACATACTTAAAAAAAAATGCATGTAAAATCTTTTAATTATTGTTAATTTGTCTTTGTTTGACATTTAACAATCTGACAATACAGGGAAAAGTTCACCTGGCCTCTGGTCATTGACACTTAATTAGGGTCTTAATTATTAAAACAACAACTTAAGAATGTTTATTCAAGGGGACATTCTTGATATACAGGGACAGGATAGAAACAATAAAATGTTGTAAATGATTTCCTGTTCTATTGAAAATTTATAAAATTTGCAATAAACTGTCTGAGTGAAATAAACAAAACTGTGCACTGGGNACAACACTGCACTGCAGTTGTGATTTTATGCTGCCACATTATATTCATGGATTGTAACATAAAAATGAAATTTTCATTTGTTGTTTCAATAAAAGAAATTAGAATCAACTTATAAATTTGTAACTGGCTGCATTTTCTCCTTTACTAATAAGTTAAATTTGTTTTCAGTTGTGAATACAGGAAACTGTTTAAGTTCAAACAATGAAAATGAAGGTTGCAGTACAAAATGTACTAATAACAGCAAATTTGAAAAAGGAACAAGCATCTGTAAGTATTCAGTATAGAAATATAATTTTGAATCTAAGCACTAAGTAAGAGTTAGTCAAAGTCAAACTTTGTACAGTTGTTTAGTACCATAAAATACAGATCAAATTTGAATTTCAGTTTGATCGGATAATTGGTTCCAAAGTTATGGCCGTTTGAAGACTGAAAATATGTAAAACATGGTGGAGTATCATTTAATGTCCCATTATATACCCTATTTTTGAGATACAAGACAAAATCTATGCAACTTCAATAGTTGAAAAAGGATCTACAATAACCCGGATGAAGTGAAGTCATTTGACTAAATACTAATCACACTTTAACCGAGTCGAACATGCACATTGATTCACAACAGCCAGAATTATTCTGAAGAGATTATGTCTTTGTATCCACAGCGATAGCGAATTATAAAATATAGAATTTTAAATCCTATTGTCTAAAATTTCTATTTCAGCTTGGGCTCATCCTGATGTATTAAGTTTGATTTCTCTTTTTAAAGATAATAAAAAGAGAATGGAAAACCCAACATTAAAAAAAAGTGAAGTGTGGAATGATATTTCCATTCAACTTTCACACAAAGGTGTAACAAAAACCCCCTCATTGTGTGAAAAAAAATGGAACAACTTGAAAATAAGGTATGTATTTGAGTATAAAAACTAAGGCCACAAAAATAATATGTCTGTTTAGGGCTACATTTCCTTGAAAAATATGGTAGGTAGGTAGGCATTTTCATTTTATTTCTCAAAAACATTTTACATTCATTAAATGGGGAGCATTTCTTGACTAACAGTGCATGACCCAAAATCCTAATAAAATGTGTTAGGGTAGGCAAAACAATTATGGTAGGTATGGAAACCCTAAACAGTCATATTATTTTTTTGGGCACAATTTCACCTACATGTAAGCTTCATTTGACGGAGCACAAATAATGTTTAAGGTTTCCACATAAAGTTTCAATTTATCTTTCAGTCAACCAGTCAATATACATGTACAATCTTAAATGACTTTCAAATTAGTGGTAGGCGTCCGTCGTCGTCCGCCTTTGACTTTGAATAAATCTTTTTGTAATAATATTTCAGAAATTGAATGAGTTTGTGGTAATTAATTTTTTTTTACAAGAAAGACCAGATATTAGCCTTGTATTTTCATGGCGAGGTGTACTCTATACAGCATTATGTGATACTGTTTGTCAGTGACTTGCGACAGGTTGGTGGTTTTCTCCTGGTACTCTGGTTTCCTCCTCCAATAAAACTGACCGCCATGATATAACTGAAATATTGTTGAAAGTGGCATTTTAAACACCACAATATTGTTTGCATGAATAAATCTTGTGAATTTAAGAAGGCTTGAGGATACAGATCTTAAACTATTTTAAACAATAGTTTGTTATTCTTAGCTATATAGCCTATTTAACTGAGGGAATTACAAAAAGGATGAAACATTTGTGAGCCTCCTTAATATTCAAGGTGGGGACATTCTTGTCGTTTCGACTCATCTAGTTTAGAACAGATTTTGATGAAACTTGCACAGTTGTTAGGAATTTGAAAAAAGTAAGAATCACATGTGGAGAATTTAATACAGATTAGGAAATTTATTAGAGAAATTAAGATTTTACATGCTTAACAATTTCCTACTTTAATAATGCATATCTTACATTACAGATATAGGAGTATAAAGGACAGCAACCAGAAGACTGGATGCGAGCGAAACAATTGGTTATATTTTAATGAAATGGACGACATTATGGGGAAAGACCCCACAACATTACCAGTGGCAACTTTGTCATCCAGTATGAATTTTATTTATGTTCCATCACTTTTTAGCTCACCTTACCAAAGGCAATGTGAGTTTCTGCCATCACATGGCGTCCGTCGTCCGTTAACTTTTCACATTTTAATCTTTTCCTTTAAAACCACTTAGCCAAATGAACTATAGCGAGTGCTAATTTCGTCCCGAATCATAAACAAACATGGCGGCCACTGGCAATTCTTGTTTCTGATTGGTCGAGTTCAAAATATTCTTCTCTGAAACCGCTTAGCCAAATAAACCGAAACTTGGTAGGAAGCATCCATGGAAGGTCCTTTATAAATATTGCTCATTTCATCTCGATCTGTTAGCAAGCATGGCCACCATAGGCAATTCTTTTTTCTTGTTTTTTCTAAG
>MJUT01053770.1:10119-24442 GCA_002080005.1 Gigantidas platifrons
CAGTGGTGTTTACTATCTACCATCCTTCTACAGTCAGTGGTGTTTATTATCTACCATCCTTCTACAGTCAGTGGTGTTTACTATCTACCTTCCTTCTACAGTCAGTGGTGTTTATTATCTACCATCCTTCTACAGTCAGTGGTGTTTATTATAAATCTTGGACCATTGTACTTTATTATAAACACACCTTAGCCGCTTCGATGGTGTAATGGTTAGTGTGTTCGCCTGAAGGGTGGTAGATCGTGGGTTCGAGACACGGTCGGGTCAAACCAAAGACTATAGAATTGGTATTTATTGCTAAATATGCAGCATTAAGGAGAAAGAGCAAAGACTGGTTGGCTCGAAATCAGAATAATGTATCTGAGTAGAGCGACATGTCTAGTATTGTCTACCCGTGGACTGTTGTTTCAGTGAGCTAAGCACTATCAAAATCCAACTCAACGTGTTGGTCTAGAAAAAGTAGACCTCATCATCATTTCATTGAAAATTAACTTGTTCTCGTCAAGATATACCTGAACAATTTCTGAGTTGGCATTAAACAACAATCACTAACTCACTCAACTTAATGTAATTCCTCTATACGATAAATAACATCAATAATAGGACACTTTATATGGTTTTTGTCTCATTTTAAAGAATTTTTCAGGAAAAAACTTTTTTAATACATGCCAATAATTCTGTCACTAGAGGTCATTCATATACCATAATGCCACATTTTTATTTAGGTGGCTTTATCATAGGATGATTTACTATACTATCTGTGATAACTTACATCATGCTCAATAAGTCTTTTCCTGTCAAGCAGCATGCAAATATAATAGGAAATATATTAGTAAACAATCAACAAAATGCACATCATTACTGAACATTTAAAACAAATATATTTACAACGTAATAGAAAAACAAGAAATAAGTGCATCACAAAATACGCCCGTCTATATAAATTATCAAACGGTATAATGGAATCATGTGGCCAAGTTTGGTAAAGATCCAATATACAGAACTAAAGTTATCATGTGGAAACAATCCTATTGTCAAGAATTCTATTTATAGTAACGGTGACCTTGACCTTTGACCTAATGACTCCACAATAAATAGGATTCTTCCCTTTCCACAGGGGAATCATGTGGCCATGTTTGGTAAAGATCCAATAAACAGAACTAAAGTTATCGTGCGGAAACGATCCTGTTGTCAAAAATTTTATTTATAGTAATGGTGACCTTGACCTTTGACCTAATGACCCCAAAATAAATAGGGTTCTTCCCCTTCTACAGGGAAATCATGCAGCCAAGTTTGGTAAAGATCCAATATACAGAACTAAAGTTATCGTGCGTAAACGATCCTGTTGTCAAAAATTATATTTATAGTAACGGTGACCTTGACCTTTGACCTAATGACCCCAAAATAAATAGGGTTCTTCCCCTTCCACAGGGGAATCATGTGGCCAAGTTTATTAAAGATCCAATATCCAGAGCTAAAGTCATTGTACGGAAACGACCCTGTTGTCAAAAATTCTATTTATAGTAATGGTGACCTTGACCTTTGACCTAATGACCCCAAAATAAATAGGGTTCTTCCCCTTCCACAGGGGAATCGTGTGGGCAAGTTTGTTAAAGTTCCAATATACAAAACTAAAGTTATCGTGCGGAAACGACCCTGTTGACAAAAATTATATTTATAGTAATGGTGACCTTGACCTTTGACATAATGACCCCAAAATAAATAGGGTTCTTCCCCTTCCACATGAAAATCATGTGACGAAGTTTGGTAAAGATCCAATATACAGAACTAAAGTTATCGGGCGGAAATGAACCTGTTGTCAAAATTATATTTATAGTAATGGTGACCTTGACCTTTGACCTAATGACCTCAAAATAAATAGGGTCCTTTCCCTTCCACAGGGGAATCATGTGACGAAGTTTGGTAAAGATCCGATATACAGAACTAAAGTTATTGTGCGGAAACCTGTGTGGACGCCCGCCCGCCGCCCACCATACCCAATCACATAATACGGCCCATCTCAAGACGGGCGTATAAAAACATACAATTTATATTGTTTTTATTTTAATATTAAGAAAAGTTACATTTTTCTTCTTCAAATTTTCTCCAAACATAAACTTATATACAATTCTATTACAATTTTATAGCTTAAGGTGGTACCTAACACTACAGGGATATAACTCTTTAAAATCAGTTGAACGTTTTGATCATATGATGTTTGTATGCAGATTTCAAGCATCTCGGTGAGCAAAACCACAGACAGAAAAGCTGCTATGTGGCTAGTGAATTTATAGCTCTGAGTCTGTTGGTTGGAATTTGCTAAAATTTTGTTATTTATTATAGTGGATATATTCAAACACACTGCCAAAAAATAAGAAAATTAAACGAGCAGATCAAATTTTACCCGAAGTGTATGGTACCACCTTAAATGTACATGCATAAATACTTTAATCAACTGAATCTCAAATTTTAAAATACAAACTACATATGGTTTCACATAGGAACCAAATAGGGGCACTTCATCCTTAAATGTTTAAAAACCTTGCGTCATTCACCAATAGGAATGGGAGGTGTCATTTTAAATGCTGACATAAAATAATGTCTTTATGAAAATTACCGTATTAGGATCTACTGTAACACTTACAGGGGGTCCAGGTAATCCAGGGGGCCCAATTAGTCCATCCAAACCGGCTGGACCCATCGGTCCAACTTCTCCTTCAATTCCCTTTTCTCCCTGAAAGTAAAACATGAAGGTTAGAATCAAGAAATTATGTTTATATGTAACAAGTTCTATGTAAAGTTTTGTTTAAACAGCTTCAATTGATCCCTAAGATGAGGAATAATTTTCAACTGCCGGCTAGGATCTGTTTCCAACTCATTTTAGGATACGAGTTATATTGCTCATTATTGAAGACCGTACTGTGACTGAAATGTAGAACAGTAATTACAGCAATGGTCCTTTTGATTTTTATGTCTGGATGTAATGTTAGATAGTCTCTCATGTTCATCTACATCCCTATCCTTTCTTACTACTAGCTGTTCCTTTACTTTAATTTGTGTCTAAGTGTAATGTTAGATAGTCTATCATGTTCATTTACATCCATATCCTTTCTTACTACTAGCTGTTCCTTTACTTTAAATTGTGTCTAAGTGTGATGTTGGATAGTCTCTCATGAATGTTCATTTGCATCTATATCCTTTCTTACCAATATATGTGAAATAAGTATAATCATGTACCGCTGGTTATCCTCATCGATTGTAGTTAACATGTTCACCTTGAATGCAGGAGATCGTGGGTTCAAGATCTGGCCAGGTCACACCAAACACTAAAAAATTGATATTTGTTGCTGCTCTGCTAAGAATTAAGAATTATGGAGTAAGAGCAAAGACTGGTTGGCACGGAATCAGAATAATGTGTCAGAGTGGAGTGACGTGTCTACCTGCAGACTGTTGTTTCAATGAGCTAGCACTATAAAAATTCATCTAAGCGTGTAGGTTTAGTACAAGGCTGACTTCATTGATATATAGTTTGTTCTCTCCATGATATAGCTGACATTTGCTGACTTGGTATTAAACAACAATCACTGACTCAATCATCAGTCATCAGATAGTTACAAGTCAAATTTCACCCCTTTATAATATAATATAGATTTAAGTAGACAAAAACAATCATTCAAAAGAAAAAAGAAGACGACAGATGAAATGATGTTTCTATGAATCTTAATTACAGACATTACACGTCCATAAAAATTATAGGGGACGTTGTAGCTGTGATCGTATGGTAGTTGGATTTACAACTACCTGTGCAATCAGTGCATATCATCACTAAAGTCTTGAGTTTAAGCCGCGTACATGGCGAGGTGTACTCGACACAACATTATGTGATAAATTTTGTCAGTGACTTGCGAGAGGTCAGTGGTTTTCTCCGGGTACTCCAGTTTCCTCCACCAATAAAACTGACCACCAAGATATAACTGAAATATTGTTGAAAGTTGTGTTAAACACCATAAATCTAAACCATTCATAAGTATTACAAGACAATATAAAACCTAGAAGTGACTTACCACTACTCCTCTAGGTCCAGTACAAGACAATATAAAACCTAGAAGTGACTTACCACTACTCCTCTAGGTCCAGGCTTCCCTGTACTACCTGCCACACCTGGGGTTCCCCTCTCTCCCTGTTATATATAAAGATTCAATTTTATCTATCTATCTATACATTTATATACACAACAAAAATTAGGAAAACGACCCTTCACATCTGGGGCAACTGTTAACAGGGAGGGGAGTTGAGGTTATATCCAAAAATGAAACAACATTAATATAAAGCACATCTAAAGAAATAATTTTAAACATTTTATACAATTATAAGTTTGTTAAATAATCTTTTGTTTTAAATCAGGTTCAATACATGTTAAATCACTTCTTTTAATATATCTCTCAAGTTATAAACATGTTATACACAAAATTGAGATAATTCTTTTACAAAGAATACATAAAGGAAGGTGAAGAAATATGAAATGTTGCCGTTTCATTAAATTGAGCACAATACGTGTAATAGAAATCAGTTTGATAAACTCTGTTTAAAAAATCAAAAATAACTTTAAATAAGTCATTATTTTTTATCATTCTCAGAAAAAAGCAGAATAGTATACATATTGTAACTTTAACCAAAATTTTCTATTAGCAGTATCACCACTAATGTTGTGAGTTTGAATCCCGTTCAGGCGAGGTATACTCGATAAAACATTATGTGATAAAGTTTGTCAATGACTTGCGGCAGGTCAGTGGTTTTCTCAAGGTACTCCGGTTTTCTCCAACAATAAAATTGACTGCCACGATATAACTGAATCATGTTGAAAGTGAGGTTAAACACCATAAACCCTAACAATCTATTAGCAATACATTATTCAGGGGAAGTAATCCAATAGTCAATTTGGATATTTTCATTAGGAAATAGATTAATTATTTTATAATTCATTCATTTCAATCGCAAAAACATCATACCTGGTAATCTGGACAATCTAGAATGCAATGATTCATCAATATTTATTTGTAATGGTGCATAAAGTACAAAATATTTCTGTCATACAATGGCAAGACAAATCAAGTGATTTCATGTATTTATACAGAATCGTAGAGGATACAAACATTAAAATGTTTGTTTTGTTTCTTGACATATTCATTTTTTTCTGGAATAAATACTGAAAAATGTACCATCTATCAACTTTGACATTTGTAATTTGTCGTCTTCTGGTGACATAATTTCCAAGGAACGCTGGTGATATTGATACCTTGTTACTGATTTATTTTACAATTTTTTTAGCATTTTCCTTGTTGCTAAAATCAAAATGTCAGTGACTTAATACCGCCAAGGGTATTGTCTATTTAGAACAAATAATGACTGCAAAGATGAAGGCTAGTTAATTTTTCTAGATGCATTTCCCATACTGCTTTTACTTAAAAAAACAAGTTAAATTTTTCCTATTAGAATCAAAATAATTCATGACAGCCATAGTTTGCATGACATTTTAACATGGGTATTTCTTAAATATAGGAAACTTTGTCAGTGAGAATACAGTGTAGAGAATATACTAGTACCTGTTCCCCTTTGACTCCTTGTATTCCTGGATCGCCTTTATTTCCTGTTTCACCGATCTGTCCAGGTAAACCATTAGCACCTGGTCTCCCTGTCTTACCACGTCTTCCTCTCTTACCCTACTCAACATAAAGAATAATCTTAAATAAACCACAGCAAATATTTTGATCTCTTTGAACATGTAAATAAAATATTGAACATTCTAATAAGATTTCTTTCTTCATAGGTTATATAAACAACACTGTGACAAAATTCCAGATATATTATGCTTTGCACATGTGTATTGCATGACAAATTGGGGTTATCAAACCTGAGTGATTTCGTTTATTAATACAAGACCATTGTCCCCCTAAAATGTTAATGTGGCTTCTTTACATATTCATTTTTCAGGAAAAGTACTAAAGGTACATTGTAACTAGGATCAAAGTTAACTTTTGTACATTGTACACTTCCTGTGACCTTATTAAATGCTAGTGACATGGGCATCAGGTTACAGATTTATCTTAGTATTTTTTGTTTGTTTGTTTGTTTTTTTTATCATAAAAATAAGTTTTATTATAACTTCCCTTTTCTGATATGTTGTGTACAAAGATGTAATGAAACTCAGTATGGTGTTACATACGGGTCATCTTTATTCGTCCAATTACTTTGCCACTTACCCAATCTTGGTTTGGTTTATGGTGTTTAATGCCACTTTCAACAATATTTCAGTTATATCATGGCAGACAGTTTTATTGGTGGAGGAAACAGGAGTACCTGGAGAAAACCACCGACCTGTCGCAATTCACTGACAAACTTTATCACATAATGTTGTATAGAGTATACCTTGCCATGAGCGGGGTTCGAACTCACAACTTTCGTGGTGATATGCACTGATTGCACAGGTAATTGTAAATCCAACTACCATACGATCATGACCACGACAGCCCCATCAAATCTTGAAACTGAAACTGAATCAAAGGTTATTTTTGACACAAAAATGGTTCAGGCATTACATAGATTATTTTAGAGAGTACACTGTAAATAACAATGTATTTTTGGTAACAAATCCAAACATGATTCTAATATAACCTTTTTTCCTCTGCTGCCTTTCTGTCCTTTCTCTCCCACTTGACCATTATTACCTGGCAAACCAATCTCTCCCTGAAGTCAAAATATTGCCATGATGTAGAGATTAAATAAGATATAAATTACTGCTACCCTATATAATTACCCAGGAACCTGTCTGGAAAAAAAATCAGTCTTTGCTTGACAGCAGACTGTAACAGATTATTATTTAAATAGCAAGGTAATACAATGTATCTGAAACATGAAGTGGTAAAAAAAGATTAGATGGCGGCTTAATGGCCTTATATACAAATGTACATCTTAACATATAAACATTAAATTATAAAAACAAAACTTCTTAAATGCCTAGAAAACCTACAATAAACAAATTTCTGAACCATTAAAGTAATATCTAATATAAAACTTACCATTAAAGCATGCTACGAAATATACCTGAAAACATGGCTTAAAATGTACAGTATCAATTCTTAGTAAATTATCAAGATTGAGGACACATTTATAAATAAAAAAAAATGATACCAAAAGTTTGCAACTTCCATGTAAATACTACTTATATCATATGTCTAAATATAGTTATAGAGATACATAGTCTGAGTATATATAAATAATAATACTAGTAGGTACATGTACTATGAAGACAGCATGTTAGATATACAAGAGTACTACTTCATGATATGTATGAAAATACAATAAAAATAGGAAATGTTTTGTATTGTTGTGATATTGCATTTCTCTTACATTATATATAAGTATATACAGTGAAAACTGTCTAAACTGATTCTGAATAAACTGGAAACCTATCAAGAGCTTGAAGATAGGGGTAATCACAACCTGTATATCAAAGAAGAACAGACTGAACTTGAAATAAAGTTCCAAAGTAGGAAATCTTTCTGAATTTAACCTGTATAAACCAAACATCTGTCTATTGCGAACACAAAACTTGGTTCTAATGAGATTAGGCTTAGACAGTTTCTCCCTGTATATTTGAAATGTTAATGTTTTTTTTTTATCAAAACCTCCCATAAAAATCACAAAAATTAACAGCTTGTGAAAATATCTTGCTACAATTACCATGGTAATGACAATGTTAAAGTCAAAGCTTATATCACTAATACATTAAATACTTATATAACTTGTCTTGTAAACAACTAAACCTTATCTTAATTAATTTATTTTCTTATTTATCTTCCATTCATTACATCAAAATATATGTGACAAAGGCTACAAAATAACAAGGTTTAGTTGTCTTTTGTTCATTGCTGTGAAACATCTTTTAATGAATTGACTTTGTCACATAAATTCAGAAGTGACTTTATCACATAAATTCAGAATTAACTTTATCACACAAATTCAGAATTAAATTTATCAAATAAATTCAGAATTTACTTTATCACATAAATTCAGATTTGACTTTATCACATAAATTCAGATTTGACTTTATCACATAAATTCAGAATTAACTTTATCACACAAATTCAGAATTAAATTTATCAAATAAATTCAGAATTTACTTTATCACATAAATTCAGAAGTGGGGGCCTGGGTGGCTCAATGAGTTAAGTCGTTGGATCTAACAACTCATACAAGCCTATCACCAATATGGCATGGGTTCGCACCTGGCTTTGTAAATTACAAAAAAGGGTGCATTCGACTCGCAACCGCAAGTGATAAAGTTTACCAGTTGCTTGCCCATGGTCGGTGGTTCTCTCCGGGTACTCCGGCTTCCTCCAACACTAAAACTAGTCACCATGATATAGCTGAAATATTGTTGAAAGTGGCGTTAAAACACCAAAAATCAAAAATCAAAATCAAAATAAAATTCAGAAGTGACTTTATCACATAAATTCAGATTTGATTTATCACATAAATTCAGAATTGACGTTATCACATAAATTCAGATTTGACTTTATCACATAAATTCAGAATTGATTTTATCACATCAATTCAGAATTGACTTCATCACATAAATTCAGAATTGACTTTATCACATAAATTCAAATTTGTCTTTATCACATAAATTCAGATTTGACTTTATCACATAAATTCAGAATTGATTTTATCACATAAATTCAGAATTGACTTTATCACATAACTTCAAATTTGACTTTATCACATAAATTCAGATTTAACTTTATCACATAAATTCAGAATTGACATTATCACATAAATTCAGAATTGATTTTATCACATAAATTCAGAATTGACTTTATCACATAAATTCAAATTTGTCTTTATCACATAAATTCAGATTTGACTTTATCACATAAATTCAGAATTAATTTTATCACATAAATTCAGAATTAACTTTATCATGCGAATTCAAAATTGATCTTATGACTCTCTTTGTTAATTTAATTTATGATTTTTATCTTAACAAATCACACAGAAATTAGATTCTTACTCAATTAAACATGACCAGTAGATCTTTATTTAATTTTCTTGAGTAAAACACAAAATATAAGCCAATCTCTCATCCTCAATTACAGTTAGATCAAAACAAAAATGAATTCTCTCTTACCCAATCAAAATCAATATCACCTCTTACCCAATCAGAATACCTGTTGTACTCTGTCATCAAATCAAAAAATCTCTAACCCAATCAGAATACCTGTGGTATTCTAATTCCCATACCTAATCAAAAAGTGAGCTGATTTTTGTTGTAACAGAGTTTTATTAAGAACAATTAAAAGAACTTTCACAGTATAAACAAATAAACATGTATATTTATATATATTGCTGATTAAATGATATATTGTATATTGCTATAAATAGAAGTCATGACTGCAGAAATAATTTATCTTTTTGTTGAATCGGTAACTACCTGAATCACAGGACAAAGTCTGTCAGTTCGTCTTTTTCTTCTTTTGTCTGTTTTATCTATGAGAGTGTTATCTACGACTACCCTCATTACAGGATAAAACCTGTCAGATCGTCTACTCCTCTCTGTATCTGTGTTACCTTTGGTATCAGTAATGGTATCGTCATGACGATCAGGTTCTACTGTAGCTGCCTGCCCCTTGTTCCGTAATCTTCTTGATCTTACCTCTAATCTACAGGTTCTGGAAGCTGTCTTCAATGGGAGATAATCCATTTATTTCTACTTGTTTTTCAGGTCAGAATTGATATATTTGTTGTTTTTAGTTTTCAGAAGAGTTGTAATATAACGAGATTTAACGGTTTGTAAACAAGTAGTTTTATATAAAAAAAAATGGTGGCAGGACAAAAGAATACTTATAATTAATGCATAGTAGTTCAAGTTGCCAAACTATCTCTCTGTGACAGCCAAATAAGATAACATGATGGTTTACTGTAGATAATTTTGCTGCAGTCACGGCTTATGTTAACATCATTGCTGCAGTCAGAAGAGGAAGCAATGATAAGCAAACAGAAGTCTCCTGACTGCAGCAACTTTAGCCTAGCTCTAAGTGACATATACTTACCGTGGTTTATTTGATACATATAAAATTTAGTAATTTTGAAAAATGAAAATATAAAAAAAAAAACGTTTCTATATATATATCATATAAGATGGCTTTAATCATTTCATGTGTTTCTGGGAAAATTTTAATTGAATTTAAATGCAAGAAAAATAAAAATTAAAGATATCCTATACATGTATTAGTAAACCTTCATATGGTCACTTAAAACCAAGCCTGTTGAAATGTTGGAACTTTAATGTCATATGTACATTGTGTACCGGTCATTAAAATTTCAATTAAGATTTTGTTTGAATATCATTTTACAGCTGTCTCACCCTTGCCCCGGGTCGCCCACGGGGGCCCTGAATAAAACCAGCTGGAAAGTTAGGATTTGTAGAACTTTGTAGACGGGTACCTTTACCTCCTACATTAGAGGTACCAGAATGTCCTCTAGGACCTCTTCTACCCTAAAACATTCCTTTACTTTCATTTTTTTCCAGCACAAAAGCATGTCAAATTTAAAATAAGGCAGAATAAATGAAAATTCATAGTGGCAAACATACATGAAATCAGCAGAGTATTTACATAAAACTACGGGGTACAACATCTTTCTATTGTGTAAACATTTAAAGTGGAAAAATGTATCTAAACTTAAATTATTTAATGAAGATTTTCCTTTAATCACTAATATAGACAATTTATACCAGTCAAACAATGAAATACTCAATTTCAGCCCACATAATCTGCCAATCAAACAACCAAATACTCAATATCAGCCCACATAATCTGCCAATCAAACAACGAAATACTCAATATCAGCCTGCATAATCTTAATACAAACAAGTAATATGACTTATGATAGAGTTATCAATATATAACAGGTAATATTATTATAGCACATTATACTGTTGGTAATTTTCACAATAACTTTAACTTTACCAAGTAGGAACTAAAATGGTTATATCCTTGATAAATTATATTATTAGTAATTTGCACATTTTTCACAGGAGTAATATTGTCATAATCAATGAACTGACTCTAAATATCGGAAATTATTGGTCAGTGTGACGTCAAGCACATTATGATGTTACCGAAAAAAACAATAACGTCAGTTTTGAAGGTCTTGACATACATTATCACAGCTGATCCAACCGAAATCACTGCGATACTAGTGATAATGTCTATCTCGACCCTCATAACTGACGTTATTCTACATAATTATATAACAATTCTATTATATTCTGTGAAACATAAATCTTGAAAATATAAACTGAATTCCCATGTGGCAAAATTAAAATGTGAAAATCTGATTGTAATTAGATACAGTATTGATAACTTACTTTACGACCAGGTAAGCCATCTTTTCCCTAGAAATTATTACATATACAATCATATAATAATAATAAAATTATTAACTCCTATAATTTATACATCAAATTGTAGACAACCATACATAACATATTAACATGATATTTGTAACATTAAAGCAACATTCTATTAGCAGCATTGTTTGAATACTTTTCATATATCTTATGAAAAAGGGAGATAATCATATCCAGAGGCCCCCAGGTGTATTATTCACCCCCTTTACAAATTGCTTATAATATAATTTTTAAAATACACAACATCTAACAACATCGTGTGTCAGGTCATATCAGAGTGCATATTATCAGTCGTCCAATCAGCAATGAGCCTCCTAAAGCTTTAAGTATAAAAACTGAGTACATGACAAGAACTATTGTCCAATTGGTCAGTATATTTAACTTTATACTGCAATCGTTCTATTTGAGCAGTCAAAATGTGTTGACAGTATATTTACAAGTGATAAACGGTCACTGACCGTTTATAACATTTAGAAATCAGTTGGGGCCTCTTGGGGGTAACTAACTTTTTAAATAATTTGAATATTGGTAGTAATATCCATTAATGTCACTAATGATTGCAGTATAAAGACAATAACAGTACACTGACTTGACATAAAATTCGATATACGTATTTGGCATGAATCTGGGAAAATGCTCTGGAAAACCTCGCATTTTCCCCGATTCTAAGCCTCATCCGTATATCGATTTTATGTCAAGTCAATGCATTGTTATTGTCTATGTCTTGCATATGATTGGACAGTCAAAGAATATTGAAAAGGGACATGATTCCAAATGTGATGTTGTTAGAGGTTAGTGTAGTGTCAAAGTAAAAACTTAAAGACAGATCAAACATCTAACTTTAATTAGATGATAGAAATATCAACCATAGTACACCACAAGTGATCAAGTTTACCAGTTGCTTGCCCATGGTCGGTGGTTCTCTCTGGGTACTCCGGCTTCTTCCAACACTAAAACTGGTTGCCATGATATAGCTGAAATATTGCTGAAAGTGGCGTTAAACACCAAAAATTATCAAGAAAATCAATCAACCATATTACAATCATATTATATGTTCTCTATTACTTCCCCTTGTTTTTCTTTCAGTAGGATAACAACACTTCATTATCATACATTTCTATAATTCTAAATATTTTTTTCACCGCTGGCCATGCACTTTCTTGATTTCTTAATAGAAAACATCTAGATGAAACGGAAGTTACAAACATGACAATGATAAAAAAAAAAGATCAATGTAACAAACAGTGTGAATACAGTCAAAATATGTTATTTGGAAGTCACTGATGATTATTACTTAGATATAACCAGGTTTTATTGTTGAAGGAAGTCACTGATGATTATTACTTAGATATAACCAGGTTTTATTGTTGAAGGAAGTCACTGATGATTATTACTAAGATATAACCAGGTTTTATTGTTGAAGGAAGTCACTGATGATTATTACTTAGATATAACCAGGTTTTATTGTTGAAGGAAGTCACTGATGATTACTACTTAGATATAACCAGGTTTTATTGTTGAAGGAAGTCACTGGTGATTATTATTTTGATATAGCCAGGTATTATTGTTATTTAGGTTAAATTAAACTAAAAACTGCTACAACTGGACTAAATATTTCATCCCTGCTATTAATGGAGATGAATTTATCCCAGTTTGAGATAACAAGTTTCAAGTGTACTTTATATACAAGGTTCAAGTGTACTTTGAATACAAGGTTCAAGTGTACTTTAGATAAATGATTTCATAGAAGAATACTTTTTTCCCCTATATAAACATATTATCATTGTCAAATTTGGATCAGGGGCCGTCGTGCCCATGATTGTAATATGGTAGTTGGATTTACAACTACATATGTAATCAGTACTTATCACCACTGATGTTGTGAGTTCAAATCTCGATAAGGGTGAGGTGTATTCAATACAACATTTTGTGATAAAGTTTATCAGTGACATGCGACAGGTTGATGGTTTAATCCGGATCCTCTGGTTTCCTCCATCAATAAAACTGAACCCCATGATATAACTGAAATATTGTTGAAAGTGGCTTTAAACACCATCAAACAAACAATCAAGTTTGGATCAACTTCCTCCATTGCTTTCAGATATAATTTGCATGTTATTTTTTTGTCAAAAGATACTGAAAAAATGGTAAACATGTAGAACAACAATAAAGGCACTGTTCCTATACTTTAATTTATGTTACTTTAGTGTGTGTCTAAGTGTAATGTTAGATAGTCTCTCATGTTCATTTACATCCATATCCTTTCTTACTACAAGCTGTTCCTTTACTTTAATATGTGTCTAAGTGTAATGTTAGATAGTCTCTCATGTTCATTTACATCCATATCCTTTCTTACTACAAGCTGTTCCTTTACTTTAATTTGTGTCCAAGTGTAATGTTAGATAGTCTCTCATGTTCATTTACATCCATATCCTTTCTTACTACAAGCTGTTACTTTACTTTAGTTTGTGTCTATGTGTAATGTCAGATAGTCTCTCATGTTCATTTACATCCATATCCTTTCTTACTACAATCTGTTCCTTTACTTTAATTTGTGTCTAAGTGTAATGTTAGATAGTCTCTCATGTTCATTTACATCCATATCCTTTCTTACTACTAGCTGTTCCATTACTTTAATTTGTGTCTAAGTGTAATGTTAGATAGTCTCTCACATTTACATCCATATCCTTTCTTACTACAAGTTGTTCCTTTACCTTAATTTGTGTCTAAGTATAATGTTAGATAGTCTCTCATGTTCATTTACATCTATATCCTTTCTTACTACAAGCTGTTACTTTACTTTAATTTGTGTCTAAGTGTAATGTTAGATAGTCTCTCATGTTCATTTACATC
>MJUT01053770.1:24524-37594 GCA_002080005.1 Gigantidas platifrons
ATATCCTTTCTTACTACAAGCTGTTCCTTTACTTTAATTTGTGTCTAAGTGTAATGTTAGATAGTCTCTCATGTTCATTTACATCCATATCCTTTCTTAACAAATAAATAAAATTTCCATTTTAGAAGATTTAAATTTGCTCCTGATAACTGTATACTTACAGGGGGTCCTCTAGGTCCTTGTGGTCCCTGAAATTATCAAACATTTGTGTAAATTTATAAATTGTATTAATCAATTTATTTTCACCACTACAGTTCGTTAATACTAAAAAATATGCCTTTCTATTAGATGTATGTTAATTCTGGTCCCCAGATGTTGTATTCATATGTCTTTCAAAATTAAGATTAAACTTAATAGTAAAGTTAAGAGAGGTGGTAGGCACACGTAGACCTTAAACTTACGATGACGTAACAAAAATAGTCATGTCGTTGTTTTTAGCCTTTTTCAGAAACAAAGAAATATGAAGAGACCATATTTTTTTGTTTTGAATGCATTTTCATTCACATCTGTGTTTACAGTGTAAACAAACTAAAACACAAAATTAGGGTTTCAGAAGGAAAATTCAAATTAAGCAGAAACTTTTAGATTGAAATAAATGTTCCTAAACATTTTTTTTGTGATGGAAGTGTATTTTCCTGTTACCTGTTCTCCACATTCCAGTATATTTAAGTTAACTACGACTGTTGTGTTGTCAAGTTAATACCGGTATAGTGTTTAGCATCGCCTTAAAACAAAATAAATATGTCATTTCACAGTACAATTCCTTCTTTAACATTATTACCATCTGTACTTACTGGTGGTCCTTGGGGTCCAAGTAATCCATCAAATCCAGGAATTCCTTCTTTGCCCTTTTCTCCTTTGGATCCTGGAGGACCAGCTTCTCCTGCATCTCCTTTCATTCCAGCTTCACCAGGCTCTCCCTAATAAATGGGAACAACTCTTGATTAAATAGGTTCTCCCTAATAAAGGGAAACAACTCTTGATTAAACAGGCTCTCCCTAATAAAGGGAAACAACTCTTGATTAAACAGACTATCCCTAATAAAGGGAAACAATTCTTGATTAAACAGACTATCCCTAATAAAGGGAAACAACTCTTGATTAAACATGCTCTCCTTAATAAAGGTTAACAACTCTTGATTAATAATGCTCTCTCTAATAAAGGGAAACACCTTATGATTAAACAGACTCTCCCTAATAAAGGGAAACACCTCATGATTAAACAGACTCTCTCTAATAAAGGGAAACAACTCTTGATTAAACAGACTCTCCCTAATATAAAGGGAAACAACTCTTTATTAAACATGCTCTCCCTAATAAAGGGAAAGAACTCTTGATTAAACATTTTGTTGTCTCAAATCTATTTTCATCAAATTTCACAACTAATATGTGGTTTTATATTTTGGGAAAGTGAAGCTATAATCATTACATAAAAACCATACAAAGATAGGATATTTTTTTTTTATAAATTCATGTAATATAATCAATTTTCTTTTAAATGAAAATCATCATAAAATTAAGGAATTAAATAAATAAATGTTTACTATGGAAACCTTTGTCTAATCAATCTTTAAACATTCTTAATTAATGTTTTTAATTTATTTCAAACCTTTAGAAACTCAAGCTGCAGTTCTTGACCCTCATTAAGTTCAATTGGATGTCCAGGTGGCCCACGTGCTCCTTTCTCACCCTGTATAACAACATGCAAACATGCAAACATGCAAATGACCATGACTTAATTAACTTGTATCTGACACATATATGTATTAAATACTTTGATACAGATTTGTCAATAGTACATCACCATTTTCATTTAAATGATACATATCTCTGTCCATCTCAGAAAACCCATTATTTATGCTTACTAACACTCAAACATGCAACCAACATGCCATAAGGAGCATGCCCATGTAATAAAGAGAGCACAAATGTAAGAGGGAACATGCCAATGTAAGAAGGAGCATGCCCATGTGATAAGGAGAACACAAATGTAAGAAGGAACATACCAATGTAAGAAGGAGCATGCCCATGTGATAAGGAGAACACCAATGTAAGAAGGAACATGCCAATGTAAGAAGGAGCATTCCCATGTAAGAAGGATCATGCCCATGTGATAAGGAGAACACCAATGTAAGAAGGAACATTCCCATGTAAGAAGGATCATGCCCATGTGATAAGGAGAACACCAATGTAAGAAGGAACATACCAATGTAAGAAGTAGCATTCCCATGTAAGAAGGATCATGCCCATGTGATAAGGAGAACACCAATGTAAGAAGGAGCATTCCCATGTAAGAAGAAGTTTGTCCATGTGATAAGGAGAATACCAATGTAAGAAGAAGTTTGCTCATGTGATAAGGAGAACACCAATGTAAGAAGGAGCATTCCCATGTAAGAAGGATCATGTCCATGTGATAAGGAGAACACCAATGTAAGAAGGAGCATTCCCATGTAAGAAGAAGTTTGCCCATGTGATAAGGAGAATACCAATGTAAGAAGAAGTTTGCTCATGTGATAAGGAGAACACCAATGTAAGAAGGAGCATGCCCATGTAAGAAGAAGTTTGCCAATGTGATAAGGAGAACACCATTTAATGCAATAAGGTGCATGCCCATGTGATATGGAGAACACCAATGTAAGAAGGAACATGCCCATGTGATAAGGAGAACACCAATGTAAGAAGGAGCATGCCCATGTGATAAAGAGAACACCAATGTAAGAAGGAACATGCCCATGTAATAAGGAGAACACCATTTGATGTAATAAGGAGCATGCTCATGTAATAAGGAGAACACCAATGTAATAAGGAACCTGCCCATGTAATAAGGAGAACACCATTTAATGTAATAAGGAGCATGCTCATGTAATAAGGAGAACACAATGTAATAAGGAACCTGCCCATGTAATAAGGAGAACACCATTTGATGTAATAAGGAGCATGCCCATGCAATAAGGAGAACACAATGTAATAAGGAGCATGCCCATGTAATAAGGAGAACACCATTTGATGTAATAAGGAGCATGCCCATGTAATAAGGAGAACACAATGTAATAAGGAACATGCCCATGTAATAAGGAGAACACCATTTGATAAGGAACATGCCCATGTAATAAGGAAAACACAATGTAATAAGGAGCATGCCCATGTAATAAGGAGAACACCATTTGATGTAATAAGGAGCATGCCCATGCAATAAGGAGAACACAATGTAATATGCAGCATGCCCATGTAATAAGGAGAACACCATTTGATAAGGAACATGCCCATGTAATAAGGAGAACACCATTTGATGTAATAAGAAGCATGCCCATGCAAACAAGACCAACAAACCTTGATGGTTATGACTTCAAAATCAGAACCCTAATGAAAAAAAAAATAACACACAATGAAACTTATCTTATCTTTTAAATCAAATATTATTTTTAAAAAAAGCTCTGATTCAAAACTAATTACAATTATGACACTAAAATCTTTAATTATTTAGAAATTTCAAATGAATAAAATCATTATCCTGATTAAATGCTATTTTCTTTATGATATGAAAAATAAAATTGAAAAAAAAAACAATAAAATTTACTTCCATTTATTTTGCTACAGTTTCTTTTTTTTTACAGCTACATACATGTAATATCTTAAAATAAAAAAATAAAACTGTGAGCCATGCAGACATGCTATTCTACCTTTAATGTAATTAAATTGCCATAATCAGAATCTAATCCATCACGGAACTGACGTAAAGATCTCTTCATACCCTGTTTAAAAAGTAAATATTAATTTTTTTAATTACAGTATAACTCGTTTAATATAATACATTTCACATGATGGTATAAAGATGACATCATGAATGTTTGCAATAATTTTATGGCATTTTAAACATTTTAATTTTTTAAGTTAATTTATCCTTTTTTAAATCTTTTTTTTTTAAATTGCCACTTGGTTTCCTTTTAGTAACTTATCTCATCTAGATAATTACCAGCACATTGTATTTTTTTTACAGATATCCATTAAATAGGTTGCTAAGTGATACACATTAGTCACAAATTCCTTTTAATTTGGAATGAAAAAACATGAATCTTGTCAAAAACTGAAAAAGTGGCTTTATTGTTCACAGTATTGTGGTTTGGTCTTAGAAGTGAGGGTATGAAAATGTACCACATTTCCCGATCAAAGAAAAAAACACTACAAAGATGAAGTAGAAAAATATGACCAACATTTTCTTCAGTCATTGATCTAAAAGCCAAAAGAAGGATGGACTGACAGGAAGTGACAACTTTCGATTTAAAGTTCAAGGACAAAAATGAAGAATCTTGAATGTAGAAATGCCCATGTTGCACAGGAATCAGTTAGATAACATATATGTTTATAACTCAATTATATAATATATAAAATGATTCAGTCTTAATTGCCACAAACATCTGGTTGACAGAAAAAATGTAGGAGTGAAGATAAAAAAAAAACGTACCATGATTTATGAAAATGTATAACTTGATAATTTTTTTTTTATTTTGGCATAAAAATTTGTTACTATGTCTAGTATTTCAAAGCATATTGGAAAACAGCCATGATATATAGTATATAGGTGTGAGACTTATATTGATATGCTGGTGTAGCGATGATCACAATGATCATCTAATCATGTGTCATCTAATCATACCTATATATACTTATCACTGATATATCATACATTTTGTCATCACATTTATTTTCAATATTAATGGCCACAATCACATTCAATAGTGCCACTGTGGCCACAATCAACTTCCAATGGTTCTACTGCAGCCACAATCAACTTCCATTTTGTCACTGTGGCCACAATCACATTCAATGTTGCCACTGTGGCCCAAATCAACTTCCAATGGTCACACTGCAGCCACAATCAACTTCCATGGTGTCACTGTGGTCACAATCAACTTCAATGGTGTCACTGTGGCCACAATCAACTTCAATTGCGTCATTGTGGCCACAATCAACTTCAATGGTGTCACTGTGGCCACAATCAACTTCAATGGTGTCACTGTGGCCACAATCAATTTCAATGGTGTCACTGTGGCCACAATCAACTTCAATGGTGTCACTGTGGTCACAATCAACTTCAATGGTGTCACTGTAGCCACAATCAACTTCAATGGTGTCACTGTGGTCACAATCAACTTCAATGGTGTCACTGTGGTCACAATCAACTTCAATTGTGTCATTGTGGCCACAATCAACTTCAATGGTGTCACTGTGGCCACAATCAACTTCAATGGTGTCACTGTGGCCACAATCAACTTCAATGGTGTCACTGTGCCCACAATCAACTTCAATGGTGTCACTGTGGCCACAATCAACTTCAATGGTGTCACTGTGGCCACAATCAACTTCTATGGTGTCACTGTGGTCACAATCAACTTTAATGGTGTCACTGTGGCCACAATCAACTTCAATGGTGTCACTGTGGCCACAATCAACTTCAATGGTGTCACTGTGGCCACAATCAATTTCAATTTGTTTATAAACACTGACAATAAATTTTTCCATTTTTATATTATAGTAAAATGACTTTAATGTTTAATTTGGTGGTTGTTTGTTACTATTAAATGTTGAGTCGTCGTGGTCATGATCGTATAGTAATTGAATTTACAACTACCTGTGCAATTAGTGCCTATCACTATTAAAGTTGTGAGTTTGAACCCTGTTCATGGAGAGGTGCACTCGATATAACATTATGTAATCAAGTTTGTTAGTGACTTGTGACAGTTCTGTGGTTTTCTACGGGTCCTCCGTTTTCTTCCATCAATAAAATTGCTGCCACGATATAATTGAAATATTGTTGAAAGTGGCATTAAACACCATAAAGCCAAACCTTTAAGTGTTGACGACATAAAGATCTCATCATTTCTTCCTGTACCAAGAAATTATTGACAAATCTTTATGTTTACAAAAAATGACGGGGATTTTTTTTTTATTGAAAAAGTTATTGTTTAATGTAGACATGTAGACATACCTTAGCACCGACGGAGCCATCAAATCCTGGCCAACCATTGTTTCCTTTGTCTCCCTTTTCTCCTCTTTCTCCCTAAAAAATTAATTTAAAATCTTACACATATTATTTAACATTACATTACAGGACTTTATACACAACCTAATGTTAAAGACTGTCAGTGACTGTGGTAGAATATTGGTGGCTTCCTCCCTCATTAAAACTCACTGTCCACATACAAGTGTAGTATTGTTAAAAATAGTGATAAATACCCACAATCCTTCATCATTAGTGTAATGCACTAAAGGATACGTGGATGAGCATGAAAATCACAAGCTTAGAAATACAATGTATCTCTTTTCTTGCTGTTGTTCATCTAACAATCATTATGATGTCTTCATTGATGACCACTACTCAATGTGAGTGTGTGATATGAATGTAACAGTAAGATATTAACTATGTGTCATGTAATCTAATAAAACACTGTCGTCAATATACTGAATTACAGAATATTACATCAGAATAACAAACAAGAAACAGAAGGAACTTATTAAGATATTTGTCAAATTAATTGACAGCTTAAAATAGACATTTATCCAAATGAATTGAGAATTTAGAAGCAAAAAACATCTAGGTTAGCTTCCTTTGCACTTTCTAGAATGCATAGAAAGGATTATTTTTCTTTAAATTACCATCCATGTTTTCTCAAATTTCAATTTTCTAAATCATGGGAAATAACTCTGACTTACTCACCTGTGTTCCCTTTGATAAACAGATAAAGAGAAATAACCCTGACTTACTCACATGGATTCCCTTTGACAAACAGATAAAGGGAAATAACCCTTACTCACCTGGATTCCCTTTGGTCCTTCTGGTCCTGGTAATCCCTGAAAAAAAATTATATATTCTACAAGTTGATTTTGCTTGAGACACTTGGAAATTGAAAAAGATAAATTGTATGTTTTCAATATTAATTTCTTAACATCTTGCCATATACAAAGATACAACTGTTTTCTTAGAGGAAGCAGCTTTGTACTTCACTGTTCCCTTGGAGATATTATTTATGGTACTTAACATTCCCTAGGAAACAATATTTATAGACAATATTTAATTCTCTCTTTAATACTTACCCGTTCTCCTGGAGATATTGGTCCCTGAAAAAACAATAAAAGTTAAATTTATGGATGAAGAAATATACACTTAACAAAGATGGGTATTCAATTAATATAATTTAAATCTATGAAGATATTCAAACTATGGCAAGCTCATTTACTACTAACAAAACATTCAAACATCAACTTCTTTCTTGTTTGCATCTTTCCAGAATATTTTCACAAGAAAATGAACTTACGTTTAAATTTTTGAGGAAACAAAATAGATTTTAAACAATATAGCGGAAAAAATTAATTAATATATAGTGTAACCAATACATATGTCTTTCTTGTGCTTTTAATAGAATAACTAGACAATAAATAAACACTTAGCTAAGGGTAGATAACTCTTATTATTTATCATAGACAATAAATAAACACTTAGTTAAAGGTAGATAACTCTTATTATTTATCAATCATAGACAATAAATAAACATTTAAATGGAGATAACTCTTATTATTTATCAATCATAGACAATAAATAAACACTTACAGGTAGATAACTCTTATTATTTATCAGTCATAGACAATAAATAAACACTTAAAGGTAGATAACTCTTATTATTTATCAATCATAGACAATAAATAAACACTTAAAGGTAGATAACTCTTACTATTTATCAATCATAGACAATGAATAAACACAAAGGTAGATAACTCTTATTATTTATCAATCATTTTCCATTAAAAGTACTATTACTGTTTACTTTTATAACAACTTAGTAAATATATAGTAGCTGTTAAGATGCACATGCCATATATAGTTAAATATGAGTTTAGTATAGATATCAAAGAGTGACTCAGTAGCTAAAGACCTTTACATGTTGTCTTAGACAACCCCCCCTCCCAAAAAAAACAAAACAAAAAAACAAAACAAAACAGAATGAAAAAAAAACTCACATAAACTTTTTTTTAAAGTAATTTGTTTTGAAACTTTAGCTACTGGTTGGAATATGATAAGTATTTTCTTCCCAGCAGTCATAATAGAATAGTGATGTTGAAGCTTTCATTGTGTGGATATAGTATATATATACATGTATGTATTATGCAGAACAAAAAAAAAAGCTAATACTACATGCATGCAGTGTTTTTGTCAAGATTAGGACTCAACGTTCTTTTAACAACTCTACTCACACAGTTATATGTGAGGGTTGGAATATTACTGGTGACATTTCACTAAAAGGAGAGGTTTGGGTCCATAAATCTAGTTTATACTGCCACTTTCTATTGAAGTGCCTGTGACTTGCTCAGAATTTGGAAGTGTTCCGACAGTGTGGTATTTTTGTTATTCATTTTATTAATGTATCTTTGTTGGTTGTGAGGGCTTGATATCACCTAAATAATATACAATTATGGCTTTCATGATAAAATAATTAAATCTCGAAAGGGTTAACCCTTTTCTCGATTTAATTATTTTGGATATTACATTATCATGAAAGACATAATTGTATTATTATACTGAACAAAATAATTAGATATATTATTGACATGCAAAAGCACACCAAATTTTTAGGGGTTATTTCGTGCCACGCGCAGATACCCAAACCGATATTTTTCCTACGTGCACATTGCAACGGGAAAAGGGGGTTATTTCTTTTCATGTATAGAAAATACTGTTATTATTTTCCATCTAGTTTCTATAGTAAAGTATAATAATGCATATTAATATTTGATAACAAGACAATAATAATAGCAGTTTTAATGACTTTAATGACTTCTCGTTAGCATATACAGGTTAAATGAGTATTTGTAGGTTCCTAGAGTATTCATACACTAAATATTTGTCTGCTATCATTTTCTTGGGTATTCATTTACTGGGCATATAAAACCCACAAACATTTATGTAGTTTCTGGATTGTAAGAAAATATTTTCTTGTTGATTCTCAGACACTCAGGCAATCACTATGATATTATTCTCTGGTGAACCATGAAATAGACAACTATTATTTGTAGACAGTTGACGTCATCTCAATATAGAGCTGATATATTTTATATTAATAGAAATTAACATAAAATTCATCTTGCACATGACTTCGCATCAGCTGTAAAGAGTTTAAATAAAATAATGTATACAAAAACAAAACATTTTTCTTTCCACTTTAATAGTATAGCTGAAATACTGAAAATGGTTGGCATTAAACTCTAACCAATCAATCAATCTTCCCTTCTCTAACTCACAATAAGTCTTCATTAAAGGTAATCAATCTATGAATTCTTGGTCACAAATATGTTTACTGGTTATGCTGGAAAAAACAGGTAAAATGCATTTGCAGCCACAGAATTAACAATTGATGTCAGCAAATATTAAAATACAATTACAGTGGAATCTGTGCAATCTGACACCTGAGTTTTCCGACATCCTGTGACATCCGACAAAAATTTATAGTCCCAAAGTAGATCTGTTAACATCAATAAAACCTGAGTATTCCGACATCCTGTCCAATCTGACATATTTCCCTGGTCTCTTGGTGTATCGGATTAGACAGGTTCCACTGTACCTCCAAATTACTGAAGCCTGAATATTCTGTCAATTGCTTAAATAAAGCATTTTTCAAAACATGGAATTCAATATAAATTTAAATGTTGATATATTAATCAAATTAAAAAAAAGTAACATGCAATCAATAAAACAAAAGGTGTTGCAGTGAGAAGTACATGCTTTATATCAATAGCATGATAATGTACAAATCATACCAGCCATAGCTTGAAATTTGTAAACATTCATAATTTATGTGGACATTTTTATATAAGTTTGGATATACATCAAGGTTCAAATTCAGAAATTTGCAAAACACCAACCGGAAATCCATTGAAACCACGAACACCTTTCTTTCCCTGAAATCAGACATTTTTAATCATAAAGTTTTTGTTCTTGTAATTTTGCTTGGTTAGTTTCCCACATTCTTATCAGCACATGCAATCATAGACAGTTAAATGCTAGTCCAGTAAAAGTCTTATCTGTGATAGAGGAAAGAAAACATCTATATAAAAGGGAAACGATCTATTGCCATTTGAGAAATGGATATTTGACGATGTAGTGATGACTTCGAACTAGGAGCAGCATGGCCTTAATGTTTTCTGTAGTTTTTTGTCCAACTTTAATTCATACATTTTTTTTAATTCTGGTCTCTCACTAAGACCATCATAATTTAATGGGATTTATGACTAATTGATATTAAATCTATTAGAACTTAAGCATAAATTGAGGAAGTTGACCCCTCCCTGACCTGCCACATTTGTGCCTGTGCCTGCATGTCCTTAGAAAGGAACTGTAAATTCTGTATTTAGAGTTTTGTGGCTGACTATGTTGACTTCCATTACTGTTCTACATTCTTATTTTCAGGTTTATCCCTGGCCTGCCACCTTTGAACCTGCATGTCCTTAGAAATTAACTGTTTAATAGAGAAGTAGTTCATGCTATCGTGGCTGACTATGCTGACCTCCATTACTGTTTGACATTCTTATTTTCAGGTTTATCCCTGGTCTGCCACCTTTGAACCTGCATGTCCTTAGAAATTAACTGTTTTAATAGAGAATTAGTTCATGCTATCGTGGCTGACTATGCTGACCTCCATTACTGTTCGACATTCTTATTTTCAGGTTTATCTCTGGCCTGCCACCTTTGTGCCTACATGTCCTTAGAAATTAACTGTTTTAATAGAGAATTAGTTCATGCTATCGTGGCTGACTATGCTGACCTCCATTACTGTTCAACATTCTTATTTTCAGGTTTATCCCTGGCCTGCCACCTTTGTGCCTACATGTCCTTAGAAATTAACTGTTTTAATAGAGAAGTAGTTCATGCTATCGTGGCTGACTATGCTGACCTCCATTACTGTTCGACATTCTTATTTTCAGGTTTATCCCTGGCCTGCCACCTTTGTGCCTGCATGTCCTTAGAAATTAACTGTTTTAATAGAGAAGTAGTTCATGCTATCGTGGCTGACTATGTTGACCTCCATTACTGTTCCACATTCTACATTCTTATTTTCAATTCAATATTTACTCTTTGATCTTTTATAAATCATTGAAATGTCAAGATAATTAATAAAAACATATGTCAGGAAGTTAAAAGAAAAAATTCTAAATAAAAATATAGAATCAAGGTAGACATCTGCACCTTATGAGAATTTTCTACATAATATTGCTGTTAAGATAAATATCTCTTGATGAACTGTTAACATGTTATCGCTTGACAAAAATGTAATCATGTTTTACGAGTTGTTGAGATGAAACATGATACTGATCGTGGTGGGCTGATGATACAAAACTATTTTATTTAGATTGATAAATCCAAAAACCTTTCTCTTCTAAATATTTACTCAGTCACGAGGGTAAAGAACTTGAATAGCATCTGTTTTACTACATGTAATGTTTACCCTACCACAAGTTCTGCATCATGACAGAACAAAAAAAATAATTATAGCTAGTGATAGTTTGTTTGCTAGACTAATTTTCTTTGTAAATAAACTGTGGTTAATGTTATAACAAGGATTCCAACAATGTCAAAATTAAAAAATTTATAACAATAGATTTCTCACTTTTGTCAAAGGGCAAAATATCATAATGTCAATATTATCTAGTTGTGAAACAATATCAAGATTAATCTGTAAGCTTTAATGTCAGAAAAGTAAGATGGACATTAATATTCAAATTTGTTAATGAGAAAACAGAACATGCATTCTTAAAAAAACCAAAAAAGTCTTTCATTAAATGTGGGTAAAACTTATTTTTTTATTTTTACTTAAAATGACCTATCACGTACATGATAAAACTTGTGTACATATTATCAATGTGTTACTTTCTCCTATTCATTGGTAAAATTCTGCATGAGAATTTAGGCTAATTTTTTTTGACGAAATGGATGTAAATGAACATGAGAGACTATCCAACATTATAATTAGACACAAACTAAAGTAAAGGAACAACAAATTTGAGTAAAATTTAATCCACTCTTAAAGTAATTTAATATTAGATGTTTGTTGTATCTTTTTCACAACTTTTTTCAGTGAAACACTAACGTCCTACAACATCCTGTCTGGGTTATGTCAGGCTAACTTTATTTCATCTTTTGCCATCCAATCATATGACAGACAATTAAATTTGACCAATGGGACAACAGCTCTTGGTGTGTACTCAGTTATAAAAAGTAGGTCCATCGCTGATTGGACAGTTGAATAAATGAATCCAGACACTACCCAAAATGGAATGTTGTTAGTGTATTGCCAAAAAAAAAAAGAAAAAAAAAAGATATAGATAAAAGATATTTTTAATTAGAGTCTATTTAAATAAACCAAAGTGAACAATACTTCTATAATTATTTCACCTTGATTTGACTTATCAAATAAAATGACTTTTCCAAATTCAAGATAATAATGTTTAACTGTACTTCTATTTTTATCATAACAGACTTAGGGTGTAAAATTAGAGCCAGTTATCACATAATTAACCTTATATATATTTATTAAAATGATTAATTCTGTTTAAATATAAACTCCACACCATGGGAGGTTCAATAACGTTTGATTACATAGTGTTGTGGCATTAGTAGACTATGAGATATAATGTATCAATTAAATCTCACTGTATAAAGGTAAATAGAATAAGATCTCACTGTATAAAGGGTTCAAAGATAAAGGTAGATAGAATAAGATCTCACTGTTCTGTATAAAGGGTTCAAAGATAAAGGTAAATAGAATAAGATCTCACTGTATAAAGGTAGATAGAATAAGATCTCTCTGTTCTGTATAAAGGGTTCAAAGATAAAGGTAAATAGAATAAGATCTCACTGTATAAAGGGTTCTAAGATAAAGGTAAATAGAATAAGATCTCACTGTTCTGTATAAAGGGTTCAAAGATAAAGGTAAATAGAATAAGATCTCACTGTATAAAGGGTTCTAAAATAAAGGTAAATAGAATAAGATCTCACTGTATAAAGGGCTCAAAGATAAAGGTAAA
>MJUT01053771.1:5275-15444 GCA_002080005.1 Gigantidas platifrons
GGATGTTTTTATTGCCACACAGACAGCACTAGTGCGGGTCTATGTACGGATGTTTTTATTGCCACACAGACAGCACTAGTGCGGGTCTATGTATGGATGTTTTTATTGCCACACAGACAGCACTAGTGCGGGTCTATGTATGGATGTTTTTATTGCCACACAGACAGCACTAGGGCGGGTCTATGTACGGATGTTTTTATTGCCACACAGACAGCACTAGGGCGGGTCTATGTACGGATATTTTTATTGCCACGAGTACAAAGGTTTGCATGTGTTTTGCATTGCAATTTGCCATAACTGAATCCTAAAAATATACGAGTCACAAGATTTCTGATTTCGTCTATAGTATATACACGTTAAAAGAAGACGAACAATAGAAACCGCTCGTGTATTTGAATTGAAGCATAGAAATCGGGAAGGAAAGTCGTATATAGGCTAGGTAATAGCATAAACGATCCGTGCATACTTTGGAAAAATGGCAACTTAAAACTAAAACACATTTGTTAATAAAAAAATTCAAAACTAAACAAATCTGTTAATAAAAACAATTAAGATCAATGAATAGAACAAGAATAATTTGAAGATACCAAATGGGTAATCAGAATCCGTAAATCGAAGAACAGACAACACAATGGCCAAATGGAAAGGGACAAACAATGATCTACAAAACACTACACAGAAAACTAAAGATCGAGCAACACGAACTCCACTTAAAACATTTGTAACTTTGACGTAAGCGCAATGCTTGGCGTATGACTTTTTCACGATTATCTTTGATATCGCAGTTTCATCTTTCCGCATTAAAATAAACTTACTGTATTCTGTTTTGTACATTGTACAAATATTCAGCAAGAACATGTATGTAGGTGAACAGGATACTTGTATATAACTAACTTTTTACGTTTATCAATGGATGATAATGGCGATAATGGCTTATAGTACTGGAAGTCATAAATAAAAGTTTTAATAAAAAAAAACTTTTCAAAGATCTACTTTTACCTGACGGTTGGTGGGTTTTCTGGATAACGTAAGAACGACATGAATGCGGAAACGTAACGTAACGTATGTGTTCAGAAACATTAGTGAAAATAATTGCGGAAATATTATTCTAATCTTGTGGAAATGGAATATGTATTTCCGGAAACTTATTCAATAATAGGTAAAAACATCAATAGACAGCTAAAGGCAGATATATTACATAATATTTATCAAAGAAACGTATGATGTGTTGTAATTGTGTTTTCTCTAAGCTTTCATTAGTAGACACTTTGTGCTTTTTTCTAATAATAATAATAATATCATCGACTTTCTTTCCTTGTCTGTAGTAAAATTTTCTTTGATAATCATTATGTAATATGATGCCTTTTAAAGCTGTCCTTTGATTTTCTCTGACATTACCAAGAATTTTGTAGCACAATTGTCTTAGTCGTGAGTCCGAATCCCGCTCATGGCGAGGTATGCTCGATACAACATTATGTGATAAAGCTTGTCAGTTACTGGTCGGTGATTTTCTCCGGGTACTCTGATTTACTCCAACAATAAAACTGACCGCTAAGATATAACTGAAATATTGTTAAGAGTGGCGTAGACTTGCTACAAGTCCCTACCTTTCTTTTAATTTTTCTCTATTTTGTACCCTTCTTTTCTTTTAATTTTTCTCTATTTTGTACCCTTCCTTTCTTTTAATTTTTCTCTATTTTGTCTACTTAATAAAACTTCTATTATAGAGACAACACCTGATTACTGATAGCTGTGGAGCCTCTCTCCCCAGCAGTCAATGTAATATCTGATCAGTAAAACAACTGTTGTGTTACATAGACAAAATTAAATGGATATACAAGTACAGAGAGGTACTTGTAGCAAGTCTAAGAGTGGCGGTAAATACCATCAAACAAAACCAAACCAATCTTCTTAGCAAAGGATGACCCACTCGTAATAAACAGTATATATGTACTAGTACTTGAGATGAGAAGTCTAGAATATTTATGATGAATTATATTCATTGTTACTAGTAGATATACCTCTTTTATCTTCTAAAAATACTTTTCGTTTCCTATGATCTATAAAATCACTGAAGAAATGATTCACCATTATAACATAGCTCTACTCACACACCACACAGTAAAATATTTTCTCCATGACTTTGTTGTCTGATTAAAACATGATTGCTTGCAGAATGCATCATAATTGTTCTGGATAATTGCAGCCATAGTCAAAGCCACTATCTGTTGTAATTAAATATGTAACATATTACAAAGAGATCACTCTTGAACTAACTAATGAGTAGTGTTTTACCGTGTCTAATTTGATTATGTTATATTTCAGTACATATTTCCACGTGTCATGTGTTTTGATGAAGATATTTCTGTCATATATTAATTGGCCGTTGTAAAATTCCAAAATAGATCCAGAATATGTTGAATTTGGATGTTGTAATCTACATGTGTTGACCTGGAATATTCTACTAATTTTAACCAGTAATGTATAACAAAGATGTATTATGACAGATATACAGTCTATCCTTGATAAAAAGATCACTAAATGGATTCTAAAATACGCCCTTATTGAGTAGTTGCCCGTTATATACAGATGAAAGTAAAACTTCCCTTTATCGACAGTGATTTGCTATATACAGGACTGCAGGTTTGACTATCTACATTTATGTAGAACCATGAAGCATTGTCCCTTATAAACTTTCACTTTCGTTGTAAATATAATCAACATCCATATACAATGTACTTTAAACGCAACGCAACTTGTATACCTGGATTTCCAAAGCCATATGTCATGGTCTTTTTGTTTTGTGTTCAATGGTTCTATGTGAAAGGTGGTTGTTCGTTTTGTTAATATTAATTGAATTGTTTCTTTTCATAATTCATACATAATTTGAAATATGTATCGTCTTACCGCTCTTTCAACAATTCTCATTCTTCAAAAGCACTGGGTGTTAAATCCAACAGTGATGGATTAAATAAGAGGACTATCGAAGTACAAAATATATTACAAAATGAGGGACAATCCTGATACAGCACTGCATACGATAACGGTCTGTAAAATGAAGAAATAATAACATAATTTATCGGATTGCGCAGTAATTTTTTAAGTGGTGGTATCTGCTCTATTTTCTACAATTGGTGGGGCGTGTCGTTGTTTTGTATAGAATGTGAATTTCAATTGCGGTATCTTTCAACCTTAGGTACGTGGATGTCCATGCGAATGGTTTGGTTGGTTTCTGGTGTTTTACGCCACTTTCAACAATATTTTAGGTATATCGTGGCGGGCAGTTTTATTGGTTGAGGAAACCGGAAAACCTGTAGAAAATCACCGAACTGTCGCAAGTCAGTGACAAACTTTAACACAATATGTTGCATTGCGTTTATATATTGTTCTGTTTTATGATATGATATGAAGAACCCATGTTAATATTTTTTTATGAAAAACACAATACTCTGAACAATTTATCACATAATGTTGTATCGAGTACACATCGCCATGAACGAGGTTCGAACTCACAACGTTAGTGGTGATAGGCACTGATTGCATAGGTCGTTCTATATCCGAAAAAATGTTAATTGGATTAAAATGTAAACTGATATTATTATATAACAAGATGTTGCAAGAGTCTTTATTTTTATTTCATTTTCTGTTCTGACTTCACAATACTGACAACAGTATACTCTAAGCAAGACGGTTTGTCTATCTGATTTATTTCTATGTTTATTTATTGTTTCAATAGTAAACAAACGTAATGTCCAATACCCATACTAGAATAGAGGCATTGGCGATTTGTTATTCACCAAATGGCCTGCACTGTGAAACATTAACACCAATTAATGAGTTATACAGCTGGTTATAAGCGTGTCGTGTTGATAAGAGCTGTGCATCTATGCTTTGTCACTACGGCGGAGTCCCGTTTGCTGTTAGGCTATGGTGTTTAACGCCACTTTCAACAATGCTTCACTTTTATCGTGGTGGAGAAAACCTGAGAAAACCATCGACCTGTCGCAAGTCACTGACAAGCATTATCACATAATGTTGTATCGAGAGCACCTCGCCATGAGCGGAATTCGACCTCAGAACTTTAGTGATGATAGGCACTGATTACATAGGTAGTTGTAAATCCAACTACAATACGACCGCGACGGCCCCTGTCCAACGTTTCATGATGAGATCCATGTTATAAACGATTTATCACGTAAGTAAACGTTAGAGCTCGTGCGAATGCTTTTATGGTGACAGAGAAAGGGGAAGATGATTGGAAGAATCGGAATAGTATGCCTTGTAAGAGGATCCCAACGACTATACCTAGCAAAACCTGCTTATCAAGAGCCAATTCAATTTCTACAAGGAACATGGCATTCTCCATACCTGCTGTACTAGGGTTCCCTCAGGAAGTAATATAAGATTGACCATATGTAACATTTATAATGAAAAGAAGCACGACACGCTTACTTTATAAAATAGAAAAAAAAATTATAGCGACATACTTTCCTAATATGTTTTTGGGTCATTCTACAGTACTGATGAATGATATGGGACATTCATACCATTTTTTAAAGTAAAGATATGCTATGATTTTCAAGCTTTTTGTTCACAATAGAACATTTTTCTTCCATATTCTAAATGAAAAAAGATAGTTCCCATCCATTTAATTTGTCTAAACTTAATTTAATGTGTCCTGTCGAAAAAGTAACGCTTGTTACGTAGTGTCCAATATATACCTGTATTATTTAAATTAGTTATAAAACAACCTAAATGTTGAATTGAAAATGTTTTTCAACCTTTAGAATATTCAAAGAAACAGTGAAAATGATGTTTTCTGCAGTCAGGAAACTGTTTTGTAGCCATACCATATATGATGTAAATCAGTACTTGTCATGATTGCAAAAATTGAAATATTCTATTAAATAAAATGTTCTTTCCACATTGCTTTGTCTTACATTTACAGAGGATAATTAGATAAAGTAATGTAAAACCAAGATATTTCAACAATTGCATCAGTTACATGATAAAACACTCCAGTTGATAGAAAAGTAATGCATCTTACAAGGGACGCCAAGTAACGAATGTTACATATCGTGTCCATAAAACACATAATATCCCGTTTTCAAACAGAATAGATTATATACCAGTAGCTTAAATAGAACTGAGTGCATTGCATATATTAAAAATACCTTCAAATATAATTAAATAAGAAGGGTGTGACATCAAAATCTTGTGTTCGGTGACAAGTTCTTGGACACCATGTAACATCCATGTACATTGCTCGTTACCTGTAACAAGCGTTACTTTCTTGGGACACCGACAACAACGCAGGCCTTCCTCTTCTGCGCATAACTGACCATAAAGTATGTGGTGACGTAACTTAGTAATGGTATTAGCGTATTACGATTGAAATTTTAACCATCAATTATTTTGAAGATTATATATCTTTGCAGTTACATGTACTTTCTAAAAGATAAGACGTTGAACCATTACTCAATTACTCAATACTGTAAGATATGTGTTTGTTTATATTGTCTACCGTCTTTGTTTACACATTTATCGCATGATTACATAACATTAAGACATGACTGACATTTCTACTTATTCTTATCATTAAATGCTCATTCCCATTTGTTAGAATAATCTGTTTTTGTACAGAATGAGGTAACCATACATCCTGATTAACCTTACATGACTTTAAAAATAGTTACACATGCCCTTGAACAGATTTACATTGTAGCACATGAGTATTATTATGTTACTTAACAATTGTGACCAAGAAGTGTCGTAACATAGAAAAAAGGGGGGTTGACCGAAACAAAATTAACTCTAGATTTAGTAATCATAGGAAAAATTATCCATGGTTTCAAAAAAAAATTAAAAAGAATTCACTCGAAAAACTCATCTAATAAATTTTGTAAGTAAAACAAAAAAAGAATATGTTTGACAAGTCACAATTTTTTGTCGCGAAAATATTCTTTTTTTAGTACGATTGGTTGTAGAAACAATCGTCAGAGAATACCGAATGGCAATCAAAAATTGTCAATCTAGAGAAACTGGCAACATATGTCACACAATAGGAAGAAAAACAAAACAAAAACACAACACAATATGTGTTGGACACCACTATACACAAACAAATACAAATAACGTAAATAAGTCATGATCTCCCCTACAAACAACTGGAGGTAAAGACGAACTGAACATCGTTTTTATGCGGAAATCGTAATGGACATACAGCACGGAACTCAGAACGTGCAGACACATAATAGGACAACGCAAAACAAAACTAAAAAGATATTATATTAAATCGCTCCGCCCCGATCAGTATAAAATACATTTATTATCGTTCAACTCTCTGAGTCTCTCGGTGTTCCAAGACCTAAATTTTTGTTTTGCAACATTAAATAGAAGGGCACTAAAGCTATCATTTGTAACAAAACATTGAAATATATAAAACAATACAGCAGTCCTTTTCTTTTTATACCACCCCTTCATCAATTAAAACCTAAGGCCATTGGTATTATCTCTTAGCTTGTAATAATTGTCGGGGTTTTTTATTTCTTTTTTGTTCTGGTACCATCTTTTTACCAACATGATTTATTGTTTGCGAACTTATTCTCATCATTTGACGTTAGGCAACGATATAGCTGAAATATTTCTAAACACCAATCATTCAATCATTTGACGTTAAATAGTCAATCTTTTGAAGTTCATTTATTGTATGAAAAAACTTCCTCACTATATCTGCATGAATATAAAAATTTCAAACAGCATATTTAATGTGAAATACAATATCTATATCTGATTCCCGATACCTTGATTTTGTAAAATGGCGTATTGAAACATCATAGTACTTAGATACAATGTTCATAATACTGACAATCAACCATGAAATTCCAATTCATAGATTATAATTACAAAGTGTAAGATGTTGTTGTTGGGTATGGCTGGATGTAATTATTCGAGAATAATATTAGGATATCATGTTTGAGTTTTTAATTTCAAGCGTGTTCATACCATTCCATATGGTTCACGGAGACGTATGTACTGCTTAAACTAAAATAACCAGTCCTCCAAGATATTCAAAATAATCGCAGATGGCCATATAATTATATTTGGCAAAGAATATCGACATGCGTTTCCATGTGTATTTATACATGAACTAACGTTACGGTCATTTCCCTTCAATCAGTAATTACACCATTAAAGCTGGTGTATCTTCATTTTACTACTGTTATTATGCAACATTAAGAAATAAGTGACATTTCTAATTACCAGAACAGATGTATGTACATTCTATCTTTATTATGTCAATAACCTGACAATATATAGACAACTAGTACTCATGTGCCATGAATAAATATTTCCCATAATTCTTTCAAGATGTACATATATTCCGAATTTAGCGCGCACCACGGGTTTAACGACACTTTCAACAATATTTCAGATATATCGTGGCGGTCAGCTTTATTGGTGGAGTAAACCGGATTACCCTGAGAAAACCACCGACCTATCGCAAGTCACTGACAAACTTTATCACATAATGGGCGTTTTTATTTGTGTAGAAACCAGTTTTGGTTTTAACTCGGTTTTTCAAACTTTGTATTTATTGTCCAAACTGGTTTTGAACCAGTTTTAAACCCGAACCGGTTTTTTTATTTATCGGCGTTAAACTGAAACTAGTTTCCAAAACTCATCAAACCACCTCCGGGTGTGGTTTCGACGGTTTGACATCTGTTCAAAATGGCGACCGCTGAAGTTTTGATTTTGGAGTGCAGCATTTGTCTAGAACAGTTTGATTGTTTAGAGCAATTTAATGACAATCCATGCTGTACCAGTGATAGTAATTTATGTTCAACTGATTTAATGAGCCCTTTTTGACTGCAAAGTCTACATGAAGGGTTAAAAGATTACTGTCTTGCAAATTTGTCTGACGCAAGCATGAAACTTTAAAAAGTATAAAAAATGTAACTGATTGTAATGCTATTTTGAAAAAAAAACTGTATACTCGTTCATATATATATTGCACTAAAATATTGATCACATACAAGTCAGCCATTTGTATTTATATGTATAAAACCATCTATTTATTACAAAAGACAAACCAATGAACTAGTTTCAAACCAGTTTCGAACCAGTTTGTAAACCGGAAAACCAAACTCAAACTGGTTTCTTTGCAATAAAAACGCCGAATATTGTATCGAGTACATCTCGCAATGGATAGGTTTCGAACTCACAACGGTAGTAGCGATAGGCACTGATTACACAGGTAGTTGTAAATGCAACTACCACACGATCACGACCACGATGGTCCCTTTTGTGTTTTTAAGTTGAAATTTTAACAAAACTGGAGTTTTTTGTCTTCAGAAAACGGACGACCTTGTTAAATAAACACATTTTATATATCTTTCCAATCAGTAAAGGACATCTTCATGTATCATTAGATTCTAACTATATTATAAGATAGCTAATTTACAGAATGACATAAACTTTCGTTTCATATTCTACTTAATTGTCTACGCACTTCACCATAACAAATAAACAACTGTTATCAATTTTTAGCAATAAACTGTGAAAATGCTAAAGTCAATAAATTTTGGAGTGAAAATGTTATTGCCTGCTTTTCGTAATATTATTTGCATAATTTTGTTGACATACAACACAAAACTTTTACACATAAATTAGTGGAAATATTTATTATTTATTTGATTTGGAAAAAACATCTTGTTTACAAATATACCAATGTCCCCGTCAATATTGTTTCTTAAGTGATGCAGTTCATTTAATGTTATTAAATAAAACGTACACATCTAGATGTTTACATATAAGTGAAATATAACATCTGAAGACTATATTATATTTCAACCGCATCGGTGGCGTAATGGTTAGCGTGCTCGGTAGATCGTGGGTTCGAGCCCCGGTCGGGTCAAATCAAAGACTATAAAATTGGTATTTGTTGCTTTTCCGCTAAGCACGCAGCATTAAAGAGAAAGAGCAAAGACTGGTTGACTCGGAATCTGAATAATATGTGCGAGTGGAGCAACATGTCTACCCGTGGACTGTTGTTTCAGTGAGCTAGCACTATAAAAATCCGACTCAGTGTGTTGGTCTAGAACAAAGCGGACCTCATCATCATCTCATTGATAATTAACTTTTTTTCGCCATGATATAGCTGAAAAATTGCTGAATTGGCGTTAAGCAAAAATAACTCAATCACTCACTCTATATGATATGTCAGCACGTTAGTAAGTAGATGTTTTACCCCTATGTGGGAAACACTTACATAACCCCATTATTTCACCAAAAAAAAGCAGGTCTGGGTCCATAAATCCAGTTTAATCCAATGACACTTTTTCGAAGTACCTGTACCATTAAACCAGGAATTAGAACGGTCGTGTATTTGTGTGTTAGGCGTACCAACTTTGCCTCTGTTTCATCGACTTTCCGAAAAGATTTTCTGTTTTTCATTTTTATTGAAATAGAACAATTGTTTTCAATATTTCTGTCGTACTACAACATTTTAGACAAAGACGGAATCCACATGAGTAGGAACATGAATATTCACAATGGGTCTATCAGCAGTAATAATTAGAAGGACAGAAAAGCCAATGACCAAACGAAAATGACAAAGTTACAAACAATGGTGAAAAAAACAATGATTGAGCAACACGAACCACACTAAAACCGGGATGGACTCAACACGAACCACATTAAAACCAGGATGGACTCAACACGAACCACACTAAAACCGGGATGGACTCAACACGAACTACACAAAAACCGGGATGCACTCAACACGAACCACACTAAAACCGAGATGGACTCAACATGAACCACACGAAAACCGGGATGGACTCAACACGAACCACACTAAACCCGGGATGGACTCAACACGAACCACATTAAAACCGGGATGGCCTCAACATGAACCACATTAAAACCGGGATAGACTCAACACGAACCACACTAAAACCGGGATGGACTCAACACGAACTACACTAAAACCGGGATGGACTCAACACGAACTACACTAAAACCGGGATGCACTCAACACGAACCACACTAAAACCGGGATGGACTCAACACGAACCACACTAAAACCGGGATGGACTCAACACGAACCACATTAAAACCGGGATGGACTCAACATGAACCACATTAAAACCGGGATGGACTCAACA
>MJUT01053771.1:17882-29416 GCA_002080005.1 Gigantidas platifrons
GGGATGGACTCAACACGAACCACACTAAAACCGGGATGGACTCAACACGAACCACACTAAAACCGGGATGGACTCAACACGAACCACACTAAAACCGGGATAGACTCGATAGATATTCCGAATATAATAGTCTGAAAAAAAACATCGAAAACTGAGAAAAAACTATCGTGAAACAGAACATGCAATTGCACGTGCACCATATATGTTTCTATAGTAGAGGAGCTGTTATGAAATATGTGTCGTATTTTATGAGGTCAGGGGTGAAAGGTGCTTAATATGAGAACTACCGCTAAATTAAGTCAGTACATCATATTTTTACACCAGATATTTCTGTAAAACGTATACTGTAATTTGTTCAGATTGATTTACTGGTATTTTTATATTGATGAACACAATAATTGAGATAACAATGTGATTTTAATTGATGTATGTGTTCCTTCGGAATGTGATAAAATTATTTCGCGCACAGAAATATGTCAATGTCATGAAACAATACAAAGGTGTTCGTGAAGATGCCAACGGTACTCGACACATTCCTGTAAATAGTAATACTGCTATTTTTGTGGCACCATAACCAGTTAATATACAAGAAACAAGAGCAGTACAAAGAGAAGGGTAAGCAAAACCAAAAGCTCTGACAATGCTACAGACCACATAAAAAACAAAAGTGACACCAGGTGCTCCAGTCCATGGTATCTCATGTCCTATTATAAATACCGTTGTAAGGTCCTAATATCTGAAGTCTGTTCAAGATCATATTGCAAACATGTTGGCAATCAGTTCAGACCTTAGATTTTCATATAGACCAACTCATGATGGCAACCATTAAATTTCTGAAGCGATAATTTTCGTTTGGGTTTCTTGTATTTCTGATCGGAAGGACCATTGCAACTTCAAAAAGGAAAATTTATTACTTGAAAATCGAAGTCATCACGTTTTTCCTATAGTGAAGCGTTACTGCGCCTTAATCTCAATATTTAGGTGTTAGTCTAAAGTCTAAACATGAGGTTGGGTTAAGCGTTTTTTCCTTATGTCAAATTAATATTTCGCAGACTGTTAGTTTTTGCATCGTTCTATGGATATGATTGATTGGGCTTTAACGCCAACAATAGCAATATGTATTTTCATCTATATCATGTATCGACAAATTATATAAAATAATTATAATACTCCTTGGATAACATAGTGGTATTTTACACATAGTACGAAATGTATTGGGAGGAAAGCATCCTACTCAAGTAAACCAGTCTGTTTGTAGATCGACTTCGTGTGTGTAATAATAAGATATCACTAAAATTGACTTATGTTTACCACGCGAAACATGTCTTGGCCTCTACCAGTCATAAATCCTGTCCACACATTGGTAACAGTGACTGACACAACTGCATCCTACATCCTCAAGATACATAACATTGGCATGTAGACTTTCTGCGATTTACAATTCATAAGCTGATGACACAAATATGCCGTCACATTGCTGCACAAAAACATGTGTCAGATTTGCATGTCGGGCACGACCGTATTAAAATTCTTGGCCACTATTCCTTTTTTTTTGGCCATTGCAATGTCTGTTCGTCGATTTACGGCTTCTGATTACTTCATTGGTATCGTCAAACTTTGTGTGATCAAGTCGATCGATTTGTAAACGTGACTGTAGACTGAAACTAAATTGATAAAAGGACAAAACATATAGCTAACAATTTATAATTTCAGCAATGTTCATTATGAGATCAAGCTTAAGATCAACTGCTTACCCTTTCGGAGCACCTGCGTTTACCCCGGTATTAATGGGGTTCAAGTTACTTGATCTTTAGTTTTATGTGTAATGTTTTGTAGATCGTTGGTTGTCCGTTTTCTTTTGTCCTTCGATTTACTCTTCTCAAGCACAATAACTAATGTAGGAAACATTGCGAGTGTATGGGTGGATGCTTCAATTGGCGTGTATATAGATGGAATGCTCCTCGTTTGATGGTAAATGACATACAATCAATCGATGTGTTTAAGATGAAAGTGATTCAGATTGATTGAGTAACGTTTAGTGGGCAAATATGCCAGTATTTTCCTATACTTATAACAAAGAAAACTCTCCACACAATAAATCATGTAATTATATACAATTGGCACACAAGATATTTCGAAATGTCATGCATATTGCTAAAATACTGCTCACTTTATAATAAGCAGCACGATAAGCAGAGCAATTTATTAAGCTACGGCTTATTTTAAAGTTGAGGGAGATTGATATATGGACACCCAGTGAGTAGTAATACTAGTATTTCCTCTAAATTCATGGGAAGAGTTTTACACACAATAAAATATATTACTGAAAGTGTGGCATACGGGAAAGAAAGGAGTTGGAAAGGTTTCACTTCTAACGGACCTCAAGGATCACTCCCATCCAACGATTGCACATAAGAGTTGTTAACAGCGATATTTTAATGGAAATCTTCAACACAACAGGCATTCTTTCGTGTCGTTCCCAAATGATGAGTTATGGACGTAATTTGTCTTGCACAAAAAGGTTATTAGTGGTATATCTAAGCATTCGCGATTACGCCACACAAAAGTTATCAATGGATGGTCTAAACATTCGCGATTACGCAACAAAAAGATTACTGTTGGTTGTTCTAAACATTCGCGATTACGCCAGAATAAAATACATCCCATAATAGTTTGCGACAATTATCATATTTCTATTAGACAATCCGCTATAAACATGTACTGATATTACTTTGGCATGTCCGTAAAATGCTACCATTTACAGTTTGACCTTTACCTTATTTCAATAACACTTTGATAATTTTCATAATACAAGCCCTCGGTAGTGTTACAAATGAGGTCAGAATCCCAACGACCTTAATACGCACCCACCCATGCTCACTCTCTGGTTACTAGACAACATATCAATACATTTACTGTTATCATGATTGTCCATTTATTTTTGGTTGTCCTTAAAGGCATACAGGCTGTCAGAATTATTAAAAGTTGCCAATAGAGATAAGGGTAATAACAAAATTACCGAACACCGAGCAATCTTCCAAAGGGAAAGTCAAAACTCATAAATCAACAAACAGACAAAATCAGTCAACAACCGGAAAACTGGGAAAACCACAATAGCCCTGACTTGGTACATGCATTTCTAAAGAAATGGTGGGGGTTTTTTTTCTTCAATATTTGAATATTGGCAACTTTTAATATAAACAAAAAATTGAATTTTGATAGTCTGTATGCCTTTAATTTGCTTCAATCTAATAAACGTTTACATATCTCTTAATGAAAAATATTATATCTCAAGATATAAAACTGTCAGAACAATTGAAGAAACCAATTTGAATTAATCAAACAACAAAGGCGCAACCGATATAATAAAAAGATTGCTTGCACAAAAGTATTACGAGAATTATATACCAACTAGGTCATGTAGTTGGTTTATCGTTGTATAATGTTATATGGCATTATTTCACGTGCAAATAGTATGACGAGTACATGATGTAATAAAAACGTAGATATCAAATTTTAGTGCGGACGACGAGATTCTGGAATAACATTCCTCGTGTATGAATCCTACTGAAATACTTGTTGGGTTCATATCAATGATTTAGGGCCAAAATCGTTATTATTATCAAAACTAACGCTCTTCTCCCTCGGGCCTAGGTGATATTAGTCAATTTTGGATATACTATTTATGCCCTTTGGTTTTATGGCTCTCGAATGTTTTTACATTATTTGGCCTATCCCAAGTCAAGACTTTGCTATTCATCGACACAATTATGTTGTCGTTTGTTGTGTTCAATGATTTTAGGTGAGTGATAATAGTTTTGTTCGTTTTGTTGATATTGATCTAATTGTTGGTCTGTGTTGCTCATGTTTTTAGTTTTTTTTTGTGTGTTGTTTTATTATGTGTATTTACGTTCTGAGTTCCGTGATGTGATGTCCGTTACTCTACTATGTCCGCATAAAACGATGTTCGGTTCGTCTTTTCCTACAGTTCTTTGTTGGAGGGCTCATGTCTTATTTACGTTATTTGTGTTTGTTTACGTATAGTGGTGTCCAACAGATACTTTGATGTGTGCTTGTTTTGTCTTCGTCTTGTGTACCTTATGTTGCCAGTTTCTCGGGATTGTACATTTTTGATTGCCCCTTCGGTATTCTCTTTATTTAGCTTTCTTTTCATTTTTTATTTCATGTCTTGGAGTGTTCATTATCAACGTCTTCTTTTTTCAAGGGCGTGAGTGGCCGAGTGTTTAAACAGCAGGTAACCTCTGATCACAGGCGTAACATCACTTCATTTCACGCCCTAATACTCACTTCAATGGTTAAGATTCCCAGATGCATATTCATGGGCAAGGGTCAGTTCGTAATAACTGTCCAGTTCTTCCATCATCATTAAGTCTGGCTGTCCTGTATAGCTGGAAAATAGCTGAAATAAAATGAAAAACACAGAATACCATAATGTTGGAACAATTCCAAAATCTAATTGAAAAATCGAAGAACGAATGCATAATCGATATACTTAACACACATATACATGACCTCACTTTTTTGGTTTGGTGCCGGCAAGATAACCCTTTTTCTTCAGTCTTTCTAAATAATCAATGTTTCACGGTTTTTTACAGAATTTAAAAATAAATCAGATGTAATTATACAATTATATCTATAAGAGAAACCAGATAGTTTGTTTTTATACAAAGATCTTCCATATAATTTCACATTCTCGTTTGATGAATTTTCATTGCTACGATAAAACAATTTTATGATGTAAGTCGGTTATCTCTTTGCCTTACTTTGTTTCTCACAAATATAATTTATAACCTTAGTATTTAATTGCTTCAATGATGTTTCAGATCTAATATATCACAAAACAAAAAACAAAAATAATATTGCTATTGATACGAAATGTTCCCTCTTACTGTCAATAAAAGACGTAGATATAGACACTGTTAGCGCAGTGTCTTAAAATATAAATTTATATGTATGAGGCTTATTAACTGTGATAAGGCGAGATACATCGAACCTTTCCACAGTTTTGTGTCGAATATACATAACCTTTATATTTTAAGACACTGCATTAATGTTGTATTTATCCTGCAGAAATATCACATGAATCCATTGACGTTTAAATTTTTAATTGAATAATAAAATCATATAATTATCCCTTGATTACCCCTTTTGATATTTTCTGTCAACAGGAAGTGAACTGGATTTACAATTAGGTTCCCAAAGCTCAACAGGTAACATGTGGAAGGGGTACCAGAAAAGCTATATTTCGGTCAGTGACAGTATATAGCAAACAATTATCCAGTCAATGCAATTTGCTTGCTCAGATAGAACGAATGCAGAATAAAACTAATTTAGTGGGCACGAGGAGCTTCAGTAGTAACCTTCGCCAGACAAAAAATTGGAAAGCTAAATAATTTAATTTCTTTGGGAGATACTACATTAGTCACACTGTACAGTAGCGAAAGAAAACGTATTCCCATCCATTTGTGGGAACAACATGTCGCTATATTGTCCCATATGTGTACTCCTGTGACGTCATGACGGCGTACATCTCTCATGGGAAACCTGTTGAATAGAAATACGACTGTCTCTTGTTATGCGTACTTTATCCAGTATGACAGAGAAATGGAGAGTACTTCAACATACACGTGCAGCAGCTCCCAATAACCAAAACAATTTGCAAGAAGAGTTTGAAGATACCAAAGGTGTAATCACAATTCGTATATCGAAGAACAGACAACACAATGACCAAAAGGAAAAGTACAAAAGGACAAACAACGATCTATAAACATACATATAAAACTAAAGATCGAGTAACACGAACCCCAATGTAAACCTGGGGGTGAACTCAGGTGCTCCGGAAGGGTAAGCAGTTCCTGCTCCACTAGTGACACCCGTAGTGTTAATCTAGTTACAAACCTGGTGATAAGTCATTTGCAAGCATTTTCTTTTATCGAATAATGACAAGAAGGCTAGGATTGTGATACATTTCAGCTTCAAATTTTGTACAATAACCCGTAAGGCTGTTTGTTGAATAAAGGATAGCTATAAAAACATACTGGCTTATTCCATATCGAAAAGAGATTGTTATGTTAAAACAAATAAAAACGTAGAAATCAAATTCAGTGTGCACGACACGTTTCTGGAATAACCTCCATCAGGTACGATCCAAACCAAAAGATTGGAAAGCCAAATAATTGTGGAAGCAATAAAACCAATGGGTCTAAACATGATAGCTAAACCCGGTTAAGATCACCTCAGCCTGAAGGAGGAGAACCTTAGTTTTATTAATGATCACATTATTTAGGAACTTTACATTTCAGTACCGTATTAGATTTATCTAATAAACGATGTCAGTGCTGAAGCACCGACTACTGAGTAGATGAAATGCTCTTCTTTTAGATACCTTTAATCAAAACTACCACATTTTTCATTCTTATCAGTAATTATATTAGAACAATGTTTCATAAATCATACTTAGAACAGACAAGTGATATCTTGGTCAATGATACAAGGAGAAAGGTCTTAAAGAAGAACAGACGTGTGATTCGGTACTGAACTATTGTTAGAAGTCTGATATTATTGCGATTGTATAAGATGTTAACATTCGCAATTGATTTAATGGGGTAATTGTATCATAATAAAGAGTGGAAGGATAATAGAAATATCTTATTTAGTACCAGTTATTTCGCCTAATGTATGTATGCCTCTTCTGAAGATGATAGCTAGGTTAATGCACACGAAGCTATATTCTTTGTCAATGCAGTAAGTGGGTGGAAATCTAGACCGTGCATAACTTACGTGTATAGCAAGTTGACGAACGAAGAACTACAGTGTCATGTGTTTTATGAATGTTAGCATTAGTAATAGTTTAACCACCCCCCACCCACTGTTTATTGAATGTCCGTACTAAGCTCAAATAAAATGAGCGGTCATGCATATGGTTGTTGAAATTGTTCCGTCAGTGTGGTATTTTATTTCTTCATTTTATTGAGAAAGCTTTGATAAGTTGACCATGCTCATCAATGTTTCTTGAAATATTGTTGAAAGTGGCGTTAAACACCACACACCCTAACATTTTCCTTCTGTCGTCTAGTTCAAATATTATCTCATTATCAGAATTGATAACGCCGAATGACTGGAAAGTCGAACGTGTAATGTGTAAACAATCCAAAAATAAAAACATGTATGAAACCCACATAAAAGTAGATATTTCTACGATAAAAAGACATAGTGACTTGTTATCCCCTCGCCAACGAAGTTGCGAAGGGATATAGTAACGCTACCGTCCGTCCGTCCTTCCGTAACATCCTTGTGAACACGCTAGAATCAACATCCTTCAATGTATTTTGACCAAATTTGGTACCTACTTAGTCCTTAAGAGAATCTAGAACTCTATTGATATTCAAGGTCATAGGTCAAGGTCACCGGGTCAAATTTTTAGGCGATGGGATACGTCACGCTTTAAGTTGCCCTTGTTATTTGTTGGATTCCTACAACAGAGAATTATTAGCTTTACAAGTTTTATATCTTCAACAGATAATATTATATAAATTAAGAAGTAATTGTATGTCTCAAACACTCTTTTTGATATTTTCTGGTGAAAGAACTCCTGTGTATAGACATTAGACATTGTTTCTCACCTGCAGGCACAACCGCCCCGAATGAGGCATATTGTCGACAAAAGTAGTCACTTGAACCATTACCACCCATGTAGACGTGAATGTACGTTCTTAATTGTGGGTGAGACTGTCGTCGAGCGTTTGTTTTGTCTTTGTAATGTTATTTGTTGAACAACAAAAGTCCCTTGATTCAAGCAACCCTCAGGGGGCCTTCTTGGTCGTGATCTTATGGTAGTTGGATTTACAACTTCATGTGCAATCAGTGTCTATCACAACTAAAGTCGTGAGTTCGAACACCGCTCAGACGAGGTGTACTCGATACAACATTATGTAATAAAGTTTGTCAGTGACTTGCGACAGGTCGGTAGTTTTCTTCGGGTACTCCGGTTTCCTCCACCAATAAAACTCACCGCCACGTAATAAATGAAATATTGTTGAAAGTGGCGTAAAACACAAAAAAACCCAACCAACTAATCAAGCAACTCTTCAGACCTTTTTTCACTGTGCGTTCGTCAGATTGCCATTTTGTATGTAAAACCTAAAAATACTGTTAACCTTGCGACAGAAATATCAAGAAAACCCCATTAAGTAAAGACATACATCTTACTGCATTAACCTTTAACCATATTAACCGTTTTATTATCTACATAGCGTAATAAAGTTTACTATTCCAATAATAATGGGTTCACTAAAGTGGGTCATTTCTCTAAGGAAGTATCAGAGAATGTAATATTTATAATGATATTTCACTAGAAATAGATCTTCCTTCCATGCTGTATCTTGAGATATAACTCTGATAAGATTGATTTATTAAATGTATTGACATATCATGTTTGTTTCCTCTGACTTTTGTTTGATCCCAATCTCTCTGTGAATTTAGCATCCTATATATATATATATAGCTACTGGTTTTTTTTTATGTATAACAATATGAGAATATGAAATAAAATTAGCAAAGTTCATGTTGAAAAAAAAAATAATCTTTAAATTGTATTTCATCATGATCAATTTCGGAACATATATGATTTTATCCTGATTGTGTGGAAATGGCTTAATACAAAACTTACTCTTAGGATAGGACGTATATGAGTGTAGCCTGATTGTGCGGGAATAATCTAATAAAAAAAACTCAATTCAGGACGGAACAGACATCAGAGTTCATTCCGTAGTTGATGTATTTAATAGATAAATAAATGTGTCAGATGAACAAAATCTATATTGGAACGGAAGCTACTGAACCATATGTTCCTAGTAGTCAAGTTGAACAAAATCTATATTGGAACGGAAGCTTCTGAACCATATGTTCCTAGTAGTCAAGTTGAACAAAATCTATATTGGAACGGCAGCTTCTGAACCATATGTTCCTAGTAGTCAAGTTGAAGTCATCACTTCAAAAGTTTTACAGTCGTCATTATGACTTGGTTAACCGTATACGTTTTGTGTTCCAAATTACCATGGATATGGACTGTTTGTGTCAGTCATAATCCCGTTCATCGTTTTTTCTTCATGACCTTATCACATAGATTTTCACAAGAGTAGCACGATGTGTACCACTAGTGAAGCAGGAATTGCTTACACGTGCGGGGCATCTGCGGTAACCGCCGTTTATTGTCCTATCCTATTTCAAGATTTATCACATGATTTGTAACCTGAGTAAGATGACGGGTTCTATTATTTGATCATAAACTAAATAACTCTACGGAACATTCGCGTTCACCTTGATTTTAGCTGGGTTCATGTTGCTCATTTTTTAGGTTTCTGTATAGTAGACAAGTACTCGTTTCTTTTGGCCATTGTATTGTCGGTCCTTCGATTTACGGCTTCTGATTAACCTACTGGCATCATCAAACATTTTTTGTTATAATTATCGGTGGCCCTTTGAAAAGAAAATGTTCTACCACACCCATTAACTCCAAATTTGCATAACATTTGCCGCATAACACTTATCCATTGGCCAACTCCAGTGTCACATTTTGCTGCAATTAATTTTTGGATATTTTTGTTATTCGCTATGAATAAAGCTGAAATATTCTCACTATAGTCCTATATCATTTTTTTACATCTACATTTTTTTTTAATATATTTGAAAATTATATATTTAAAACTGGATGATCGAAATTGTATATATATATATATATATATATATATCTATATTTTTATGCATTAAGCTATATATTTAATTCATAATGAATTTGTTTCTCTTTTTTGAAATTAATGACCACAACTATCGCTTTCAAAAGTGATAAATAACATTAAGCTTTTTAAAACTCTTTAATTAAACAAAAGTGTTCCCACAAACCCCGATTGGCCGTTGTCATCGCTGTGTATCGTTCCACGCTGTGGATAATTTTCAATATACACTCTGTCTCCTTCGATTAGTGTTAAAATGGCAGTTTTTGAAGAATGGGCGTCAAATTGATTAGCTTGGTCTAAACTGCTATCCGTATGCGTAGCTTGTACCATTTTTCCATTAACCATTAATTTAGTTACTATAGATGCCAGGTACCCAGTGCGTATGCTCCAATTGAAGAGGTATGTTCCATCAGTGGGTGCTGTAAATATTCCAGTGCTTGGATTGTATGCATTTCCGACGTTTGTTAAGACATTGTCGAACTTTAAGACGGCTTGTTGATCCCCATGCACGTAATCGTGAGATAACATAGCATCGAACGCTATATTTGGATGACTAGGATTTTGCCCTGTTAAAATGAAACATAATATTATTGGTATATTTATAATGAAAGATATATCGTTATACATTTAGCATATTATAGCTACATGTGTTGAAAGAAGCCAGGTTTTTTTTTACTTTAAAATATATCCCAATTTTCCATGTTCCAGTATCTGGTGTAAATTAAAATGAGCACAACTGCTTTTTATTTAATTGTTATTATTTTACGTTTTCGAAGGAAAATCATTATCCGAAATTGAGATTCGAGTGCATCTGAAATTTGAACAAATAACGTTATGGTAAAAGATAACACAAACTTCTATGTCACGAAGAATTGTATCAGATAAAGTTGAAGATAAGAACTAGACGTTCGTTCATCCAGTAGTTAGTTGTATATGTGAGGGTCAGCATTTTAATTATATGTGGAACACAATCGGATCTACCGTATCTTGGTACTAAGAGTAGAGGTTTGTGACCATAAATCTAACTTAATCTCGCCACTTTATATTGAAGTGCCTGTAACGACACCCATGAGAATTAGCGTCTGTTCTTCTTCGATATATGGATTCTGATTACCCCGTTGGTATCTTCAAAACTCTTCTTAGCGATCACGTGCGTTTTAGCAAATACTATCTATTTTGCCTCTGCACGTGCATGTTACAGCGATTTTCCGATTAGAAATTAAAACTGTTCTGGTGGTGTTGTATTTTTTGGTGTTCTTCATTTTTTTATACATGCTATAAAAACTTAAATCCAACCGTATTAGAATTAGATTTTTGACCTGACAAATAATTTGTTCTACCCTCGACGGGATTACTTACCAAACGTCTAATCAAAATATATCATTTACAAGAATTATGTCTTGACAATATAAATAGTATATGTATTTCTAATCGTAAAATACATAGCGTCGAGAAATGGAGAGAAAAAAATGTTTATAACAAACTGTTATAAAGATGAAGTAAAGTGGAAAACAAAAAATACTACACCCGCGGAATAGTTCCTAACTCCAATAGAAAAATACCACACCCGCGGAACAGTTGTTAACTCCAATAGAAAAATACCACACCCGCGGAACAGTTGTTAACTACAATAGAAAAATACCACACCCGCGGAACAGTTGTTAACTCCAATAGAAAAATACCACACCCGCGGAACAGTTGGTAACTCCAATAGAAAAATACCACACCCGCGGAACAGTTGTTAACTCCAATAGAAAAATACCACACCCGCGGAACAGT
>MJUT01053771.1:40339-51049 GCA_002080005.1 Gigantidas platifrons
AACGTACCTGATGAAGGTTATTACAGTAACGTACCTGATGAAGGTTATTACAGTAACGTACCTGATGAAGGTTATTACAGTAACGTACATGATGAAGGTTATTACAGTAACGTACCTGATGAAGGTTATTCTGATCGTACCTGATGAAGGTTATTACAGAAACATATCGTGCGCACTAAATTTATTTTGAAGTTTTTATTTATAATCATTTCTCATTCACGATTCTATACCAATTAAATTGATGGAATTGAGTGCCAATGAGAACCATTTGATCTTTCGTCTTTGCATTGGATTTCAAAAGCACAAAGTTGTAAACATCCAGTTACGTATTGTATCATGCAATATTTCACAAAATCTCGTACATCAGATCTTTGTGTGAGATCGGAATCCATTCATTTGCGCACCTTTATTTAATTGTTCCTCACACATATCATTATCATGAACATAGGGAGTACCCAGACGCCGTAACAAACAACACAAGGAGTAAACAAACACTACACATACAACTAAAGATCGACTAATACGAACCCAACTAAAACCTGGGTTTATGCATCTATTTTGACCACTATGAATGGCATTATATCTATTTCGACCATCATCAATCATTGGCTAAGCATCTATTTCCACAATAATTTGTGTTGTTAAAACATTTATGTCAAACATTATGACTGATTATTGTTCTATTTCGATCATCATTGTTAGTTAAGCCTCTATTGCGACCATTGTGATCGGTTATTCTGTTATTTCGACCATCATGATTGGTTATTCTTCTATTTCTATCATCATGATTAGTTAAACCTCCATTTCGACCACCATTGTGATCGGTTATTCTGTTATTTCAACCATCATGATTGGTTATTCTTCTATGTCTATCATCATGATTAGCTAAGCCTCTATTGCGACCATTGTGATCGGTTATTCTGTTATTTCGATCATCATGATTGGTTATTCTTCTATTTCTATCATCATGATTAGTTAAGTCTCTATTTCAAACATTATGATTGGTTATTTGTCTATGTCTATCATTATGATTAGTTAAGCCTCTATTGCGACCATTGTGATCGGTTATTCTGTTATTTCGACCATCATGATTGGTTATTCTTCTATTTCGATCATCATGATTGGTTATACTTCTATTTCTATCATCATGATTAGTTAAACCTCCATTTCGACCACCATGGTTGGTTAAACATCTACTCCGCTTATCATATTGGTTTAACGTTTGCATTTCTATTTCGACAAGGCTGAATTACAAAGACCGGTGGAAGTTGAGTTTCTGAATTGGTGAATTACATGCAAATGTCTACATATAATTATATACCATATTAACAAAATACTGGTAAGATGTGCTAATGTGGGTCACGGGTCACTGTGAGTAGCATGTGTAGTCGCGTGAACAGATACGGTATTGAAAAAACTGTTGATACTCATAAAATATTGATAAATGCAATACAATTTTATGTTTGTCTTCAAGAAATATGATAGACAAAACCATGTGTGAAGTTTTATGACGAAATATCTCCGATTTCTATGTAAAGTTACGAGTTGAAGTGGAGAAACACCCACAGGTAATTTTAGCGATGTATTTTTATCTTGGACAATAATGAGCGTCCTGATTGGATGACTGATTTAAAACACACTGACTCCGCATGGTTTAGCAAGGTTACTCAGGTCAATAGTTTATAAATATAGAATCTTGACAATGTAAAACAAAAAGATGCATGTAAAAGAAATCTATGTTATATTTATTCATTTGTTTGATTCTGGAATATTGTTGATCATTGATTTAAACAAGAAAAAAGGGAGGGGGGGTGAATTTTATTTGTGAATTATACAGTTAAATAAATGTTATGTTTCGACAGTTTAGAGAGAAAAATAAAAATTTGTTGCGACTAAAGCTTAAATCAGCGTTAAAAATTGAACAAATATCATTGGTTTTGTAAATGAGATTTATTTTAAATAGAAAATCTGAATTTATTATTTATAAATTTATTATCAATGATACAATTTTATATCCTTTGGGGGAGGGACTATGATGAAGATTTGAAATAAAAACACAGGACCGGACTTTAAGCAAAAATAATAATCCAGGATTAGTTTTTTTTTATTACAAAAATCCAGGACCCCTGTGTCCATGATTTTTTTTTTTTTTTTAAGTTAAATAATATGAAATATTGACATCCACACTTGCCTTTTGGACAGCACATTTCTGTGTCCACACTTGCCCTCAGGCAACACTTATATTAATACAATAAAAACAAAATTTTGCTGAATATAGGATTTACTTCCTTGTTTAGATATTGGGGCTGTTACGACAGTGTGGTCTTTTTTGTTGTTTTAAAAGGTTTATTGCCAACTTTGTAGGTGGTACTCTGGTTCTTTTGGGGAGGAATAGAGGATAGATTTGACAAAAATTGTTCATCAAAACATGTTTTTATGGGAAAAGATATTAGTGCAGAAAGACTTTTTACTCACACATGTTGGAGATTCAGCTATCAAGAGGCGAGGGTTGGGATCCCATTAATCAGTTTAGTCCCGCCACATTTTTGTGCCTGTCCCAGACAAGGACCTGGATTTCCAATGACATATTTCGTGGCCTTTGTGTGTCTTCTAGTGGGAGGTGATTGTTCGTTTAGTTGATATTGCTGACATTGTTGACCATTTCTGTTTACACTTTCTTTTAATACCGATTCTGATTAAGGGGCCCGGGTGGCTCAATGAGTTAGGTCGCTGGATCTAACAACTCATACAAGCCTATCACCAATACGGCGTGGGTTCGCGCCCGGCTTTGTAAATTACAAAAAAGGGTGCACTCGACTCGCAGCCGCAAGTGATAAAGTTTACCAGTTGCTTGCCCATGGTCGGTGGTTCTTTCCGGGTACTCCGGCTTCCTCCACCACTAAAACTGGTCGCCATGATATAGCTGAAATATTGTTGAAAGTGGCGTTAAACACCAAAAATCAACAAATCAAATCAACCGATTCTGATTATCCCTTTGGTATCTTCAAACTCTTCTTGCATAGTCTGAAGAGGGCATTACACCTATCGTAGGATAGTTCAGGGTATAGTAACCCATCTAGGCGTATTTATCTTTTAATATAGTCTTATTAAGTTGAGTGTAATGTGTATTCATCTCTGATTTGATTCCATTGGCGTATTATCCTTTAAATCACCATTGTTTTTCACTTTCTCAATTGAACCAGGAATTGTTTTTAATTTAATCTGCTCATTTTCTTATTATTTATTGAAATCTGTACATATGTTAATTTCATACATACAAGTACCGGTACCTTATCCCAGCCTCGTTAAATTATTAGTAATAACTAACGTCCACAGTTGACATTACGTCATCGCCATGCTCGAATTGACTGGTCACATGATCATTTGGGGTGGACTATTCGCACATGGAGACGGGTCCACTGGTCTAATGAAAGTCGATTTTTGTTACGCCCTACCGACGGTCGTGCAAGGGTTTGGCGCCAACGAAACACTTCATTTCAGGACAACCACATTTTGGGCACAACTGCTTTTGGGGGTGGGGGTGTAACTGTCTGGGGTTGTTTTTCCTTTGACTGTAAGTTGGACTTGTACGTTCTTGATGGTAATCTGACAGGCCAAAAATACCGTGACAATGTGCTAGCTCAACGCGTAGTCCCCCATTTCGACAATCATGCGTTGGCTGACAGGCCAATGTTCATGGACGACAACGCTTGGCCACATAGAGCCCGAATTGTACATTTTTTACAGCAAGAGGCTGTTCAGACAATTCCATGGCCTGCGATGTCGCCAGACATGAACCCTATAGAGCATGTATGGGACTTTATTGGCCGAAAAATTAACCAACGCAATCCAAAATGTCAAAATATTGACGAATTAAGAACTGCTATCTTACAGGAGTGGCAACAGTTTCCCCCAAGAACGGCTTAGCCGTCTTGTGCGAAGCATGACGAGGCGCGCGTGTTACAGAACTTCACAATAAACGCGGTGGATATACTCGTTATTGATTTTTATGCCTTACACATACGCACAATAGATGCATTTAAAAGTTTTTAAAATCTGAAGACTTTGCATTTTAATGCAATGTTAAAAACTTCCATCAAAGGCAAACTGGTTTTACGTTTTTCCAGCGCCTGTTTTGAACCCCATTTTTGCCACGTCATAGTCAAGTCTTTCATGATGATAAATACTTCGTAGATTGGTAATTTTAGAGCCCTTCGTGTAGTCTTTGAAGAAGTGTAAGAAAAATGGTGATATCTATTTTGTTGTTTTAACAGTATTGATGTAAAAAAATATATCGATAAAAATATAGGGTGGTGCTTAACTTTTGTCGGAGTGTATATATCCAAGATCAATGAGAGTTAGAGTAAGTTTAGACTTTGATATTTTAATAGAATCTTTTATTTCCTTATGTATTATTGAGATGGTCGAAGCAATTTTCCGTGAATATAAACCGTGGATTGTTCTTTTAATAACACAATGATCAAAGTCGTCCAAAATTTTAGCTCTTTCTTTGAGTCTATTTGACTTACAAGGCCTCTTACCATTCATAATACGGTGCACTGAAGTGTAAGACACACCCAAAGCTTTAGATGTCCTTTGATATACCCTATCAAATGAGACAATTGGCTTCTTCATTGCCTTTTCCTTACTAAAAAAAGGCAAACAACTTTTTTACAAACTTTTGGCATTCCGGAGATAAGTCAGACTTTTTACCCATTTTCCAAAAAATGCAAAATATAACAATAATTTATGAGAGAAATACTTGTCAGGTTCGTCTAAAGTACACGTGGCTGAGAGAAAGATTTTACAGGTACGGATGGCTCTTCTATAAAGTACATCTACTCCCACCCGAAAAATGACAACAAAATAGGACCAAAATACAAAATTTCATCTGAGTGTAGCCTCAGCCAAAACAATAAGAAGCATTACTGTAACATTTTTAGTTAGCACTCCTAATTCTAAGTAAAACTCTCGTTTATTTTGCTGTTCAAAAATCTATAGTTTAAAAGATATTTGGATTTTTCGTTATTCTAATAAAAAAATTATTACTTTAGTTCACTGAAACAACTGTCTATAAATAGATAAGTCGCTTCTCTAAGACACATCTTGATTCCGAGCAAACTAGCGATTCTTCTTGCTCTTTGATGCTGCGTACTTCACGGAGAAGCAACAAATATCAATTTTATGGTCTTTGGATTGATCCGATCGGGGCTCGAACCCACGATCTGCCGCCCTCGAGGCGAACACATTAACGATACCATTTTTTGATTTTTTTTTTATAATGTGTTTATTTCTTTTGTTTTCATTTTATACAAGTATTTATTTTTTCTTTGAAAGATTGAGGGCAAACTAGGACGTGGAGATGACACATCATTGAATGGTATCCAACTCGTATGTGGTACACGAAAACAGATGAGCACTGGACACACAGCAACTTCTAGAACTGGTCCATGGGGACGATGGCAAGAAACTTATGCGATATGCCATCTACATGGTTTCTTGACTTCCTTCAAACTGCAAGTTGAGGCTCCTATCGTAAGTAAAACAAGATGTTTCATTTAATCTTATAATGGACCCACATTTGAGGAAACCACTTAGATGGCCGCGTCATTTAACTAAGAGAGGGTGTTTTGGCCAATACAACTAATTTAGCACTGCCACTTTCTATTGAAGTGCCTGTACCACAACGTGAGTGGTCATATATTTGTGTGTTAGAGGTATCGTGTTCAACACATTATTGTGTCCAGCTATTTACTGTGTCAAGCAAAAACTGTGTCCCCATTTGCTTTTAATATACACTTGTTCAACTTTCCCTTGTAGATATACTGCGGTCCCACTGCGTTGTCCTTTATACGTAAACGTAGACATCTTTCATTTAACAATAAAAGTATGTTTGATCGCTGAAATGGGACAAAAAAATAAACTATTTAAATAATATCGCCTCTCAGAGGTCATATGGCCAAGGCAAAACGGAATCAGGAATCACATAGATGTTTATTTTTGACTTTGTCTTAGATAATTATCACGTATTGAAACGACTGTATCGTTTCTTTAGGAACAAAAGAAATTAACTTTAATATCCCTCTAATGAAAATAATTTCATTTTACTGGATTAATAATATCAAGTGTTTACTGAATTAATAATATCAAGTGTTTACTGAAGTAATCATATCAAGTGTTTACTGAATTAATCATATCAAGTGTTTACTGAATTAATAATATCAAGTGTTTACTGAATTAAAAATATCAAGTGTTTACTGAATTAAAAATATCAAGTGTTTACTGAATTAAAAATATCAAGTGTTTACTGGATTATTAATATCAAGTATTTACTGAATTAATGAAATAGGGTTATTGCACTAATATTGAGGAATATTGTCCAGAGCAGTATGTCATATTGTACGAGCTTGCGAGTGCAATATGATATACTGCGAGGGACAATATTCCTCAATATTAGTGCAATAACCCTTTTATAATATAGTACCAAATATTTCAGTCTGTGACAATTACATTTATATAATAATGTGGTCTTGTCCAGGTAATATGCCAAAATATTACCCAGGTCTGAGAGACATATTACCCGACCCGAAGGAGAGGGTAATATGTCTCTTAGACCACATTAATATCATTATTATACTGAGTGTCTAATTGTCCAGGTAATATGCCAAAATATTACCCAGGTAATATGCCAAAATATTACAGTACCAAATATCACTACACGAAGTATAATAATTAACCGTATTTCTTTGCAACATGTATTCAACATAATTCCACCATATTGTTTATCTCTCGTCCGCTTGCCTGCAAATATAGTTTTACTCGGAACCTCTCTAGTGCGTACTAAACTTAAAGGAGAAAGAATGGAATGCAATATCGGTCAAGGTGCAATATTTTTAACTCATTCGGAATTGCTCTACTTTTTAGGTAAAGAAAAATATCGGAAAATATTGCATTTTTATTTTACAAAGAAACCTACATAAATATTTGATACTTAACAAATAGTTTACGGCACTGAGGGCCATATGGCAGTTTATGGACCGGGATGTCACCCACAAAATAGTATATGGATCGAAGCGAAGCTGAGGTCCATATAGTATTGTGTGGGTGACAGACCAGTCCATAAACTACCATATGGCCCGAAGTGCCGTGAACTATTTGTTATATTATACTTCGCGTCCAAAAACAAGCCCAATTATCTCCCGAAATAAAGACTCGAAAACGAGGCAGTCCACTGCCGGTCCATATAACGTTATATGGACCGGCTGCGCTAACAAAGACAAATAGGGAAAATAAAAACGTAAAGTATAATATTATATTATAATATCAAGTATTTATTGGATTAATGATATCAAGTGTTTACTGGATTAATAATATCAAATATTTACTGAATTAATGATGACAAGTGTTTACTGAATTAATAATAGCAAGTGCTTACTGAATTAATAATATTAACGGTTTACTGAATTGATAATAGCAAGTGCTTCCTGAATTAATGATATCAAGTGTTTACTGAATTAATGATATCAAGTGTTTAATGAATTGATAATATCAAGTGTTTACTGAATTAATAATATTAAGTGTTTATTTTTTAAAGGGAAAAGGTGATGACACGGCCGCAAATTATGTTAGCTTCCGCTATCGTCATTTCCATGGAAGAAATGAAGTAGAGCTGAGACCGTGTCCAAGACGTGGATTTTGGGGAGACTTTAGCCGTTGGAGTTCCACCTGTGATCAGGGATCTGCCATTTGTGGTATAGCAACAAAAATTGAAGGACGACAAGGAAGCGGTGACGATACAGCTCTAAATGATGTCAAATTTCACTGCTGCAATGATTAATGTCTTAAAATAAATAAAGCATTACCATACGTTTACCAAGCAACTTCTTAAATGTGTAACCGTTCATTTTAACAAGCATCACATATTTTTGTTTGAAAGATGAACTGATTCAGAAGAAGAGTTTGAAGATACCAAAAGTACAAATAGACAAACAACAATCTACAACAGATACACATAAAACTAAAGATCGAGTAACAGGAACCCCATTAAAACCCGAGGGTGCTCCGGAAGGGTAGCAGGTCTTGGTCCAATAGTGACACCTGTCGTGTTAATCTAGTTACAAACACGGTGATAAGTCATGACTGAGGAAAGGACCGGGAAATGCTTACGACAAGTGGAACATATCCGAGGTCATTTGTGACACAAATATTCCATAACGGTCAACCAAGTCATGGTGGCGACCTAGAATTGTCGAAGTGATGACTTCAACCTAACTAAGAGGAATTCTTGATTCAGTAGCTTCCTTGTTAGCAGCAACCCGCTATCAAGGAAATCCTGATAGGAACCACAAGCTCTGGAATATCTTATGAGCTGAGAGATATATACTCCATATGCAGGTGTTGCTGGAATGTTGCTACATATGAATGGAAAGTTCACAATGAGAAAATTGAAATCACTTTATTTGTCGTAAAGTTTCGTTATTAACCGTCCTCACCGTCAATTTTGAGGTGTAGGTCAAGTTATGAAACAGACATATCTGTATCTGTGCCATACTTTATTTCAAGCTCAATGGGATAGATGCGATCAACGAAATCACCAAACATAGAATTAATTAGTAAAAGGACATCATTTACTCTTAGTATATAGCGGAACGTGAAATTAAGGGATCGGGCTAGCTTCTATTCGGTTTTTTAGAAGCCCCTGTATGAAGTCTGCCAAATTGCGTACATTACTTCGGGGGGGGGGTATTTTAAAACATATTTTAACATATTATATCAACACAATTTAAGCAAATAGACACATTACATAGATAAATGTGAATTACAATCCTTTTGATTCATAAATGTTCTAGACAATATAATCAACTTAATTAAAAATATATTTATTATAGCATTAGTTTAAGCTATGTTAATTCAATTAAGAGTTACCATAGTACATAAACTAAATGCAAAATACTCAGAAATGATCCATTAATTTCTATAGAGGGGCTGTCGTGGCCGTTATCGTATGGTAGTTGTATTTACAACTACCTTTGCAGTCAGTGCCTATTACCACCAATGTTGTGAGTTCGAATCTCGATTAGGGCGAGGTGTACAACATTATGTGATAAAGTTTGACTTGCGACAGGTCGGTAGTTTTCTTCGGGCCCTCCGGTTTCCTTCACCAATAACACTGACCGCCATTACTGATGTCACATGACTAGTTGAAGACAAAAATGAGATGAGCATGACCTTCTGAATCATTTTTTACCTTGTTTCTTTTGGCCATTGTATTGTCTGTCCCTTCTTTACGGCGTTTGATTACCCCTTTGGTATCTTTAAACTTTTCTTGGTTAGTTATGAACCATTTTTTGGTGTTGGTGCTTATTTGAAAAACCACGTGGAATAAATGTTATAGTACAGCCTTATTATGGCGAAGTTGGTGGAAATTTACTTCGAGGTATCCGAATATTCTAGTAGTTATCTGTGATAACTAATGTTAACATCTACTACATTTATTCTGTGTTATTCTAGGAAACTACTTATCCCAATTGGATGTAATGGAGTTTAACTGTATGTTTTTTTGTGAAACTGAAATATTTGAACCATCGAAGAGTTTGAAGATACCAAAGAGGTAATCAGAATCCGCACATCGAAGAAGAACATACAACACAATGGCCAAAAGAAAAGGTACAAAAGGACAAACAACGATCTACAAAACACACACACAAAATAAAAGATCGGGCAACACGAACCGCACTAAAAAAAACGAATGACCATTTGATAGTCGAACACACAGATTGCTTAATGGGGTGTTCAGAAATCCAAGCTGGCCGCAGCTGCCACTGTATTCTTTCCACAAAGCACAATACAATGTGCGGATATACATTTGAAAAACACAAAGATCAAGAATGGCCATCGGTATTGGATATTGTGTAACAGAAATATTAATTTGTTTGGGACATTAGGCTCTTTTGCATAATGAAGAAGGATACAAGCTCTTGAGAACCATTGTTTTTTTTCTTGATGAGAAATGTGAGGGTCACATATGGAGAAAGGGTTTAATTTTCCAATATATTTTCAAAGATGCATTTCAATTCAATTCAATTCAAATATTTAATTGTAAATAATTTACAAAAGGATTGGACGACAGACATATAGCCTATAATTAGTCCTCTCCCAAATACAAGATGGACATAAATATATAAATAGATATGAATTAAATAGACATTGCCTGCCATGCTTATATAATTAAGCAGTGATTCATATGAAGACAATTTTCTTTAAAATTAAGTCCAATAAATAAATTAATTACATTATTAAATTATATCATATAATTAACAAAAATGAAATTACGAGATTTAAAACATAGAAAAAAGAATATCCACATGGCAGGCAATAAACATGTATGTAAAATTTTATAATAAGTTATTTTCAAAAAAATTTCTTAGTGCAGTCCAGCATTTGGTATAAATTTACTTTAAATAATCAAATATATGAAATTAAATTAAGAAACAGAAAGAAAACAGAAGAAAAAAAATTATAATTATAATTATATTGGAGCTCATAAACATGTCAGCCAAAAAGTAAAACAACGACAGTAAATGACACATCAGATTATTTCAAATCAAACAAATCTCCTTGTGCTACTTAAGAAATCATGGACTGCTAAAACTATTTCAGTATTTTCATCAATAGATAGCTCAGAAGAACCATTAAGGAGGATTTCAACAC
>MJUT01053771.1:94129-104784 GCA_002080005.1 Gigantidas platifrons
GGGGTTGGGGCGTTTCAGACGTGGATTTTCGTAAGTAATTCAATAGAAAAAAAACTGCATTTAATTTATAAGAAGTTATCATTTTGATTTTTGTCTCTTTTTGGCCATGTTTTTTTTTTATCTCGGGAACTACCGGTATAACAGCTAGGCCAAATATTTTTGAGAAGTTCATGCAGGAAATTTCATAGGGAATCTACAGCCCAAAAACTTCTACAATTTGTGTTGTGTTGTTCTTCGTTCTATGTTGCCAGTTTCTCTGGATTGTCCTGTTTTATTGGCCCTTAGGTATTCTATAACATTTATTTTCTAATTAATCCAGTCAATCTATCGCTAAAATGGCAAAACATCAACAAAATAGCAACAGAAAGTATTGCACTGGTTTTAACACCAGAAAACCACCATAAATCACATACTAAAAGTCTACCATGATTGCATTGGTGCAAAATGGTGAATTTTGGTAAAATCTGTGTTTTTCACATAAAATCGCTGAAAACTGGAAAAATATTTTTATTTTAATACCACAATGATGACCATTACAATAGATTACCAAATATGTTGTCAATATGTCATGTCAAGTGATAGAATTGAAAATAATATAATTCTGTTATAGTCAAGTTTATTTTGGGGCAAAATTTATATTTTTTATTGAAAAAGTGAGGAAAACTGGAAAACTATTTATTTTCCAAACCGAAAAGATAACATATACAATTTGCTAAAAGTTTGCTTAAAGGTTATTTGATATAATTAAAGTGAACAAAATCACATTTTCGTATTACAATTAAAAAGAAATTTTGAGATATAAATTGTAGATTTTATGACAAAACGCAAAAATGGATTTTTTTTTTTTTTTTTTTTCTTGATGGGAAGCATATTGAGTTTGTAAAATATTAAAATAAATACTAATAAACGATTTGAATTAATTAAATGATACGTTTTAGAAAATAATGGCATATATTTTGTGCCAAAAACTATATTTTTGTGGGAAAAATAACTGAATACTAAACCCACCATTTCTTTGGAAATGCCTGTACCAAGTCAGGGTCATTACGGTTTTCACAGTTTTCTGGTTGTTGACTGATTTTGTCTGTTTATATACTTATGAGTTTTGACTTTCCCTTTGGAAGATTGTTCGGAGTTCGGTAATTTTGTTATTACCCTTATTCTCAACTTTAGATGATTTCACGCCTCACAATGTTTAATTACATTAACCTGTTTAAATGAAATCAAAGTCCTAACTGTGCTGAATGAAGCTGAGTTTAAGAAGGATTACAGGACAAACTTTGTCTGTAGTCTTAGAAATAAGTAAGATGATACCATATAATTATCAACAGATCATGTATGACAAAACCATGGTGAAAGTATAATATGCAGTTCGATCCGTTGGTAACACAGGGTCTATGATAATATTTCAACAAATTTCACCGCTGTTAATTTTTTTAAGTCAACTACTACGATACCACAGGACCCAGATATACTATATCATCGAAAAATATAAAATATATTAATTACACCTTATATAAGAATCGTTGATTTTGATTGGTTAATACCTGGTGTATTTTTCGTGTATTTCCCTCTGCTGTGGTATATGCGGAAAAAAAATACCACTGCAGAGGGGAAAAAAGTTAAATTCAACCACTGTCTAACAAAACAAAACAAAAGATATTATTTATTTAGCCAGTGTTCTAAATAATATTCGGTGTAATTAAACATATATCATGTTTGGTAGGGGTATTTGTGAAAAATACCACTAGTCTTGAGACTAAATTTCCCTCGCCATTCGGCTCGAGAAATTTTTCGTCCCTCGACTGATATTTTTCGCAAATACCTCTCCCAAACATGATATATCTGTTCAATATACGCGCTTTAGAAGCAGGTAGAAAAGCGAGTGGTTATTCATACAATTTCTTATTGTCGCTCTACATGACTGAGGTACCAGAACATCTTTATTATGTTCATGGATAAATAAATAACATTGAAGTTTATTTGACTCCTTAATTAGTACTAAAAATCAGTCAATCGAAGGATAAAACACAACATACAGTTACCATACACCAAAACACCAGAAGAACACGCATGAGCACCATGAACTCTTAATCAAAAAGGAGGCATCAGATGCTCCGAAAAGGTCAACATAGTTGTTTTGATGATGTATTCAAATTGATTGTCAAAAATCACTATTTCTCTAGTCTTTCTGAGCAAAAACCTGAAGCTTCTGTCAATAAAATTAAGGTAGGAAACGCAATCTCTGCACGACCTCATTATTTGAGACCTCTTACGGTACCCATGGTGTAGAAATAGGTCTTATATAGTCATCTCATGTTGGGGTGGTAAGATACCACTTAAAGTGTACAGACCGAATAGCATCATAACAAACGTATGTCATATTGGGACGCTTTAATCTGAGGTCCGCTTTTTCAAACTTTTCTAATTTATCATCATCAAAAAGTGAATTGCATATCTTTAATATTTACATTAGTATTATACCCTTTCCCTCAATACACTCGCTATTTCACCATAGTATAACCCTATTTCACTAGGTTCAAACCGGTTGAAAATCATTTGCTAAAAAAACAAAAAACACTTTTTTCCAGGCAAAAATTTATATATTTTCAAAATTATCAAGTTCCCTTTTTGGGGATTTCCCATTTGTACATATTCTGTGAATAACTGCATCAGTCTGATAAATCACGATAAAAATAAGTTGTCCTGATCATGACTCCAGTAAATGACTGATGTGATGTAGATATTGTAAACATTACGCTTATTAAAGGACAAGAAATATTGAATAATACTGAAGGTGTAAAGCAGTGAAAAAAGAGTTTCGAATAAATACTGAAGGGTTCAGGTAACTGAACTTTACGTTTGTCTGAACAGGGATGCAATATAAAGAAGGATCCAAGGGGATGAATAGCCCATATTCCAGACCTCGGAAACAGGTAAACAGGTAAATGTAATATGTACAAAGTAGTATCATTGATATAATAAATTGATAACTTTTTCTCAGACTTATGACCAACTTTTTTAGGAATGTAGAATTAAACCTATTGTCTAGAGATATACATTTTTTCTTTAAAGGCGAGGTGACGCAAATCTACCGAAATTCATGCACTTCTAACAATTTAAATTATTCCAATATCGGCAGATATTGTTAGATTTACACATACATTGATGAAACCCTTGTCACACGAACTGTGTGATCGTATTACATAATACCAAATAACCACGAATTTATTTCTTGGAGAAAAAGTTACGAAAATAAAAACAGATACGTAGCGATAATTATACACCGAAAAAGTTCACGAAAGTTGAAATTAATCACACGATTTTCGTATTGATCAATGCCTCAAGTTATATATCATCTATAGTGGATATTATTGAACTACTTTAAAAATATCAATTTGGAATAGTTGTGGACAATGTATGTGGACAACAGAGTTTCAAAGAAAGATTTTTCTATGGAAGAATGTCAACAGATGTGAACGCAGTGACTGCATAGGAAGCATCGCCATGTTCCAAATAAACGTTCGAAAAAAGAAGGGGCAATCAGAGACACGGACAGCATTAGGTACACAAGACACGTGACGTAGACAAACAAACAAACAAGATATAACATAGAAAAAGATGAGCAACGCGAACCCCACCAAAAACCCAGGTGCTCACGAAGGGTAAGCAGTTCATGCCCCTTGTAAGACACCCGCCATGTTGCTCATATAGTCAATACGTATTGGACATTACTATATGCAACAAACAGGAATAATAACATAAATAAGACATGAGCCCTCCTACAAACAAGGGGGGGTAATGACGAACAGAACATAGCTTCCATGCGGGAATCGTAGCGGACATCCCAACACTGAACCCAGAAAATAATTTCATAAGATAGGACAATGTTAGACATCACTATAGCAAACAAACACAAACAAAACACTACGACATGAGCCCTCATACACTACAAACAACTGGATGTAAAGACCCATACAAGGACAACACATAAAACAAAAAATATGAGAATCACGGACCCCACCAAAAAACCGGGAGTGACTCATGTGCTCCCGAAGAGTAAGCAGTTCCTGCTTCTTGTAAGACACCCACCATGTTACTCATACAGTCAAGGTTAAAGTCTTAACAGTGATAGAGCAAAGAAAATGTCTACGTAAAAAGTAAAAGATACATTGTCATTTGAGATATTGATATTTAGTAACAGTCAATCAGATTGTCATGACGACCGTAAAAGGTTTGTATCGAGGACTTTTTATGGCATCTGTGAAATAAAATTTAGGGTAAAATTAATATTTTGGATTATAAAAATTGTTACTGAAGATTCAAATTTGCACAACATGTGTAGACTATGATATTAAGTTTGAAGAGTTTGAAGAAGTCGTAGAGCTAAGAAGGACAGTCAAAGCAATGGCCAGATGAAAAAGAACAAAAACACTACACAGAAAACTAAAGATTGAGTAATACGGGGGACCCCACTAAAAAGATTGTTATACATGTTATATACTATTATTTTAGGTTTTTTTAAATGGAAATTATTTGTAAAATAAGAAAAGAAATAAAAAAAGAATACCAAACTTTAACTTATTTTGCCATAAAACTAAAAAAAACGTTGAAAAACAGAATATTTGACTATGTTATTGTTAAACTGCAGTTTCATAGCTTTTTTTCAATCAAACCGGAAACGTACTTTTTTACCATTAAATATCGAATTTCTACAATCAGCAGCTTATGGATGTACATTATAATGTTAAATAGAGTAAAATATGTAAAAATGCAACACGATTACTGTTTAAAATTATGTAATGGACAAATATATTTGCGTTCTCGTTCGTGAGGATTCAAGATTTTTTATGCGCCAGGTGTCGCTGTTGTGAGACATTTTAACATTATGTTTGGTTATTTTAAATAATTTTCATTCATTTCCATAATTGTTTTTAAATAAATAACTAATAGTATATGACTCTTAAGATTATTTTTTACACGTTTGCGGGTTCAAAGTTTTTGTTTCCATTATTTTGATTATCTTCCCCTGTATGTATGGATGCCTTTCGGCGCAGTTAAAGTAAGACGAACTATTGTATTTTTTAAAGCATTATTTCATGCAGTCCCACCAGGTAGATTTTGGTAGACTTTTAGTATGTTGTTTTGCAACCTATGAACGACCAAAAAATCATTTCTGTTGCAAGTATGTTGATGTTTTCCGTAGATTGACTGGACTAAATACAAACATCAAAATTTGAATGAAAATAACAATTGTGGATTCCTTTCATAATATCATATGGGGAACTTAGAAATTTGGGGTCCATAGTCCCTTTGATTAAAATACAATAGCTCCATTGACTAATAAATAGTTCTTAAGGATGGACATTGTGCCATAACAAATCCGGCAACTTACTTCCAAAAGCTCTTGATATAATTAAGTCACAGAAAAAAAAACCACACATCAAAACTGGATGACAAATTCGAATTTTCTGGAATTAGGCCCCTTTGCGAAATAAAATAGTTATTTTTCACTGTCCTATATTTCTTCAAAATACTGCATTAAAATTGAAACAATTTTTTTAAGTTCAAATTTCGTACGAATTTATTCTCTTTCTGTCAAGTGAACTACAGATATAATAGGATGATTTATTATCAGCTACAGAAATTTTAATGTTCCTTCTCAATATTAACCACCTAATTGTTTTTTTTTTCACTAACAGTAGTAAATTAAAGATCAAAATTATATAAAAGCGATGTTTGGTTCGTCTTTACCTTCAGTTTTGTAGGAGGAATCATATCTTATTTACGTTATTTAATTTAATTCTTTATTTGTTTAACGAGGATTGCCAACAGCCAATGGCTACGAGCGGTTTTCATTGTCACGAAAAGCTGCAAAAATAAATGATCAGACCTTGCATTTTAAGATTTGAGGAAAATCACTGTCCAAAAAATAAATAATAATTTTTGTGTCGTGAGAAAAACTTAGACTCAGGACAGACAAATAATCACCTCCACCTCATCCCGAAAGCTAAATGATCACTCCCTAAGTTGTTTACTTTGTGTTAATAACATATTTAAAACGTGAAAGAAATACGATGTCCATACCATTCTTCCGTTATGATTGTGTTGTCAGTTTTTGTAATCTGGTTTGGTTTGGTTTATGGTGTTTAACGCCACTTTCAACAATATTTCAGTTATATCGTGATGACCAGTTTTATTTGTGGTGAAACCGGAGATCCCAGAGAAAACCACTCTTCGTAATCTGAAGCTGTATAAAGATACCAAAGGGTAATCAGAAGGTGAAATTGGAAGAATAGACAATACAATGCCTAAAGGAAAATGACCAAAAAAAAAAGATCTACAAAACATTACACAGAAAACCAAAGACATAGCAATATGAACCCACTAACAACTAGGGTTGAAATCAGGTGCCCCGGGAGGGGAGTATTTCCTGCTCCACTAGTGGCTGTGATTGCAGAGGATTGAGTTCGGTGAAAAGATGTTTTAGTTTTAACACTTCAAAGATATGTACTTATGCCAGGAGCAAGAAATTACTATACAATACAACAAAACATGTGTTTACATTTTCTTTACATAGTTTTATATTTAGAAAATGACATTGCATTAATAATAATGGTTGAAAAAGTAACGTTATTCAAGGACAAAACATAGGATTTAGATAACTTCACGTGTGGACAAAGTAATGAAATAAGCTTAATTTATAATTTAGTTAAAATGTTGTATAAAAATGTATATATTGATGTTTATTCCCAGAATAACATTAGGTAATAATATCCATATTGAGCTTGATCATATTCAAATCTTAAGTTATTTTTTACATTTTTTTTTAGTCAAGACGAATCGAACATCAGTTTTTACCCGGAAATCACAATGTTCACGATACTAACAACGTGAAGAAATGTGATTTGACAAAATGAACAACACGAGCTTCGCTAAAACAAGTAATACATGAGGAATTAACTCAGGTGCTCCGGAAGGGTACACAATTCCTGCTCCACATGTGGCACCCGTTGTGATACTATTGTTACAAACCATGTGATAATGGTCGAAATAGAGGCTTAATTAATCATGATGTCGCAATTGATATTTGAAAAATTGCAAATGATGGTCGAAATAGACGTTTGGCCAATCATGGTGGTCGAAATAAATGTTTTAACAATCAGCCAATCAAACTTTATTGTGGAAATAGATGCTTAGCAAATCATGGTGGTCGAAGTCGAAATAGATATACTGCCAATCATGGCGGTCGAAATGGATGTTAAACCAATCGTAAATGATGGTCGACATACTAGTAGACGTTTGACCAAACCATGATCCTCGAAATAGAAGTGTGGTCAAAATAGATGCATAGCCAATCATAGTGGTCAAAATAATTGCATAACCCAATCGTTATTATCAAAATAGAAGCATGGCCAATCATAGTGATCAAAATAGATGTTTAGCCCAATCATCATTATCAAAATAGAAGCATGGCCAATCATAGTGATCAAAATAGATGTTTAGCCCAATCATTATTATCAAAATAGAAGCATGGCCAATCATAGTGATCAAAATAGATGTTTAGCACACTCATCATTATCAAAATAGAAGCATGGCCAATCATAGTGATCAAAATAGATGCTTAAGCCAATCACCATTATCAAAATAGAAGCATAGCCAATCATAGTGATCAAAATAGATGCTTAAGCCAATCACCATTATCAAAATAGAAGCATAGCCAATCATATAGTGATCAAAATAGACATTTAGCCGATCAAAAATGAGTGTGGAAATAGATGTTTAGCCGATCATGCTGAACATCCTTAATGATTGAAATAGATGTGCTACCAATCAAAAATGATTGTGGAAATAGACGTTTAACTATTATGAGACTTAATTTCTGAATCAGTTCATTTTTCAAACAGAACTATGTTATGCTTCTTAAAATGAACGGTTACATGTTTAAGGAGTTACTTAGTATGCGTATGGTAATTTATTGTAAGACATTAATCATCGCAGCAGAGGAATAAGGCATCATTTAGAGCTGTATCGTCACCGCTTCCTTGTTTTCCTTCAATCTTTGTTTCTAAACCACAAATAGCAGATCCATCAGGACAGCTGGTGCTCCAACCTTCAAATTCTCCCCAAAATCCACGCCCTGGGAACTGTCTCAGCTCCACTTCATTTCCTCCTTGGAGACTTCGACAATGGAAGTTGACATAATTAGCGGCCGTGTCATCACCGCGTCCCTTTTAAAAAGATAAATGATGGATATTATTAATTCAGTAAACACTTGATATTATTAATTCAGTAAACACTTGATATTATTAATTCAGTAAACACTTGATATTATTAATTCAGTAAACACTTTATATTATTAATTCAGTAAACACTTGATATTATTAATTCAGTAAACATTTGATATTATTAATTCAGTAAACACTTGATATTATTAATTCAGTAAACACTTGATATTATTAATTCAGTAAAAAGACATTATTTTCATTAGATGGATATTAAAGTTAATTTGTGTTGTTCCTATGGAAACAGTTCAGTCCTCCAAATATGTAATGTAATTATCTAAGAAAAAGTCAAAAAGACACATCTATGCTATTCCTGATTCCCATATTATTGTTTCTATTTCAGAGTAGCGATGATTCTCATATGTGTGCCCATTATAAGAATACATTCTGCAACTGTTTTTACTTACCTGAGGTTTCTCAACTTGCATTTGGAATGAGGTCAGGAATGTACCATGGCCGCATCTCGTAAAACTGGGATACCATTTTCCCCATGGACCAGCTTTAGAAGTTATTGTGTGTCCAGTGCTCATCTGTGTTGCTGTTCCACACATGAGTTCGATAGCATTCAATGATGAGTCATCTCCATTTCCTTGTTTGCCCTCAACCTTTCATAAAAAAAATACTTATGTAACAGTACGTAATGAAATGAATACAAAAACAAAATAACCGCGTTGTCGGAAAAATTCCTCAATAGTATTATCGCTGATGTGTTCGACTCGAGGGGGGGTGGTAGGTCGTGGGTTCGAGCCCTGGTCGCATCAAACCAAAGACTATAAAAATGGTATTTGCTGCTTCTCCGCTAAGTATGCAGCATAAATGGACAAGAGGAGAATAATTTGGCTCACAATCTCGGTGTGTGTCCTACAGAAGCGACATGTTTTACTTATGGACTGTTGTTTCAGTAAGTATATTTTTCAGCAAAGCGGGCATCATCATATATGCAAAATGGTAGTTTGCTCTCGCCATGAATTAGCTAAAACAATTGCTCACTTAAACAACAATAGCTCTCTAACTTGAAAACATAAAACCTCAAAAGATCTATACATGTAAAAACCTAACAAGGATAAAATAACGACCACTAGATGTGCACAGTGTGTTCGTTTAAAAATAAAACATCAGCTATTTCAAAGATCATAGCACGATTATAACTTTTATAGAAGTGTTTAATTCAATTGAAAAACTATATAAGTAACAATAAAATCGTTATTATCTAATTTATTTAGCGCACGACGCGTTTCTGGAACTCTCACGTTTATCAAGAAGAGTTTGAAGATACCAAAGGGCACTGGGGTAAAGCTGATGACCGTAACTGTAAATTACGGTCATCCCAAGATGGCGGACATGAAATTAGGTAAGAATCTTTTTTGTCGATTAAATTGTTTCTATAATTTATTTCAAATGACACATGTATTAGTACGATAGTAATCTATGAACTTTTCACAAGGAAATCACAAATTACGACTGAAAAATGTATATGAAAGAGAAAATCCGATTTTAAAAAATCAATAAGATGACCGTAACTGAAAACTGCAATTACGGTCATCTCAATTTTCAGTTACGGTCATCTTAGCGATTTTTTCAAATCGGATTTTCTCTTTCATATACATTTTTCAGTCGTAATTTGTGATTTCCTTGTGATAAGTTCATAGATTACTATCGTACCAATGCATGTGCCATTTAAAATACATTACAGAAACAATTTAATAGACAAAAAAGATTCTCACCTGATTCCATTTCCGCCATCTTGGGATGACCGTAATTACATTTACGGTCATCAGTTTTACCCCAATGAAAGGGGCAATCAGAAGCCGTAATTTGAAGAAGAACAGAAAACACAATGGCCACAAGAAAAATGACAAAAGGACAAACAACGATCTACAAAACATACACATAAAACTAAAGATCGAGTACCACAAACCCCACTAAAAAACGGGGGTGAACTCAGATGCTCCGGAAGGGTTAGCAGTTCCTGCTCCACTAGTGACACCCGTCGTATTAATCTAGTAGCAAACCCGGTGATAAGTCATGAATGAAGAAAGGACCGGGAAGTGTTTACGACAAGTACTTAGTCAATACATTGAAAAGCCAAGTAAATTAAAATTGTTGCAAGCAACAAAACCCAAATTCCTAAGCATGAAATCTAAAATCACCTCAGGGTAGCTATGTCTGAGGGAAATCTAAAATCACCTAATGGTAGCTATGTCTGAGGGAAATCTAAAATCACCTAATGGTAGCTATGTCTGAGGAAAATCTAAAATCACCTAATGGTAGTTATGTCTGAGGGAAATCTAAAATCACCTAATGGTAGCTATGTCTGAGGGAAATCTAAAATCACCTAATGGTAGCTATGTTTGAGGGAAATCTAAAATC
>MJUT01053771.1:133032-144785 GCA_002080005.1 Gigantidas platifrons
GTGAGTGAGTGAGTGAGTGAGTGAGTGAGTGAGTGAGTGAGTGAGTGAGTGAGTGAGTGAGTGCTGTTTAACGTCATCTCAGCATTTTTTGGCTATATCATGGCGAGAACAAGTTAATCTTCAATGAGATGATGATGAGGTCCGCTTTGTTCTAGACCAACACGTTGGATTTTTATTGTGCTAGCTCACTGAAACAATAATCCGCAGATAGACATGTCACTCCGCTCGGACACATTATTCTGATTCCGAGCCAACCAGTCTTTGCTCTTATTCATTAATGCTGCGTGCTCAGCGGAGAAGCAACAAATACCAATTTTAAAGTCTTTGGTTTGCCCCGACCGTGGCTCGAACCCACGATCTACTGCACTCGAGGCGATCACGCTAACCATTACACCACAGATGAACCCACGATCTACTGCACTCGAGGCGATCACGCTAACCATTACACCACAGATGCGGTTCTTAAAACAGTTGTAGTCTTCCAAATTTTTTTAAAATATATTTCACTTTACACAATTTGAAATCCGCATTAGGAATGGAACTTATTGTTATTAGGTCACCCAGGATATACCCCCCCCCCCCCCCNCCCCCACCACCATGTTGATATACTGTATATGTAACTTGGAATTCAGAGATTAAAAAAAATGCCCACAGTGTCTGTGTAGGGTATTGGGTTATGATGTTTAACGCCACTTTCAACAATATTTTAGCTATATCGTGGTGGTCAGGTTTATTGATTACCCGGGGAGAAAACCAAAGATCTATCGTAAGTCACTGAAAAACTTTATCACATAATATTGTATCGAGTACACCTCTCAGTGAGCGGGATTCGAACCCACAACTTTAGTGGCGATGGGAGCTGATTGTAGGGATAGAATCCGAAATAATTGACATATTTGAATTATCTATTTTCAGAATCAGTGTAGCAACAACGCTAAATGTCGCACCGACGCTAAATGTCGCACCTGACGCTATATGTCGCAAGGCTGACGCTAAATGTCGCAACCAACGCTAAATGTCGCAAAACCTCCTGACGCTAAATGTCGCAATATTTTGTACTACCGTTATACGTCGCAACCTCAACGCTAAATGTCGCACTCTTTTATAAGCCAAAATGCACAGTAATTTACAGTTTCAACCGCTCTCTGAGACTAAGTACGAAAGATCAGTGGAATCTGCATAGTTCTTATGAGATAAAAGAATGAAATTTTTAAGTATGAAATCATGAAGTTTACAATTTCACTTTTCACATTTTCATTCGAAAAACGTGACATCACGAAATGTGTAATCATGAAGTTTACAATTCTATGCTTGCCTGAAAAGTAAACTTTGATCTTGAAATATGGAATCGTGAACTTCATGATATCACACTTCACGATTTCTTTCGAATGACCGTCTTTTTAAAATTAATCTCCGTGAAAGCTCTAAGTGTAATATATGCGACGACGATATAGTTGAAGACTTGCATCATTTCTTATTTGAATGCAAAACCATACGACAAGAACTATTCGAAGAAATTGAAATATTAATAAAATCGTTTTATCCGGATCTCCCGTTTTCAGAGTAACCGCCCTTTCAAAAGCTGCAGTTCTTGATCGGAGACTTTTATTTTAGTTTTAACACTGAGCTTAGTTTCTCGCTTGACCAGCTCAGTAAAAAACTGTTATGTAAAATGATGAAAGAGCGAACTATTTTAATTAATTCATGTGTCGATGATCAGGAACTCGCTTAATATTGTGTTTCTTTTATTTTTTATGTCATTCATATTTTACTTATTATCTAGTGCAATTAAAATAATGTGATACATTGTATATAATTTTGTTTTAATGAAGAATGACACATTTGATTCTGTGATTATATGTTACGACCTATATCACAATGACTTTAATATGTTTTTTGTTCTTTGATGAAAATGTTCGTGTATGATTTATGCTAATTTTAATATACTAGTAGTTGTTTATTTGTGATTATAAAATAATTAGACGCAAACATTGGTACCTCGCTGATGCTTGCCCCGTTGTAAAGGGGTAGTTTCTGAATAAAATATATATATATATTTCGAAACAAGTGAAATAAAAAATTGTAATGAAAGAAGTAATGAAATCATTAAGCGTGAACCCTTGAAGTGTGAAAACATGAAGCTCACATTTCCACACATTATGATTTCTTTCAAAACGAGAAATTATGAAGTATGAAATTGTGAAAGTTTGCGATCTACACGTTTTTCGATTGTATTAATGGAGTTGTGAAGTGTGTAATACTGAAGTTCACGCTTTTGTACTTCATAATTTAAAGTTTTTCTTTAAAATAAATTATCATAATGAAGTATGATGTGATCACCAAAGCTATATGTCACTTGTTAATGGACTGTCAAATATTGGCATTTCAAGGAGTAATACCTAATAATTCCGAATTTATATACAAAGTGGAAAAGATGTCCAGAGATATGTGCTTTGAAATACATAAGAAGAGACTGTCTTCATAACATCTAGTGACAATTCAGTGTGGGTGTGTTTGACTCTCAAAGTTGTCCGTTTTTGCTCAAAAAGCATTTTAGATTTTAACTTATGCCGTATTCAAACTACAAACCGTTAGATTTCTACACACATTAACGGCATTACGAGACTCGTTTTAAAATTTTTACTAAATATTTAACGTGAAACGTTTATGTTCTGTTAAAATTTAATTCTACGTTTGCGTATACATTATATCATAACATATGAACAGTCGAGTACCATGTTGTTTAAAACAATATATATTATCGTTCGTTTTTATATGCCATTTTAAATTAACTATTTTAAAGACACTTGGCATTTATTTACTCAGAAAAGGATGTGAACCTGAACTTTATAATTTTATCAGTGCTGCTTGCTAGTTCATGTAGTGTATATATATGTAAATATGTATCATACTTATTTACGCATGTGGTGGATGCTTTTTTACTCTTGACTTTTAACTACTGCAGCTTTATATCCTGGTATATTTTATGGATCTTATATGTGTGTGTGTGGATTAGCTAACTTTTAATAATAATAAGTGCAATATTTTAACACGTATAGTGTGTGCTCCAACGCTGGAGGGATCTACGAAAAAAGAAGAAGATCGCGAATTTCAAGAGTTCAGTAATCCTGGCGAAATACGTATTATCGTGAAATGTAAATAAGGACTTTCAAAACATCATACTTCACAATTCTATCCAAAAACGTGAATCGTTGCTGGATCTAACAGCTCATACAAGCCTATCACCAATACGGCGTGGGTTCGCGCCCGGCTTTGTAAATTACAAAAAAATAGTGCATTCGACTCGCAGCCGCAAGTGATAAAGTTTACCAGTTGCTTGCCCATGGTCGGTGGTTCTCTCCGGGTACTCCGGCTTCCTCCACCTCTAAAATTGGTCACCATGAAATAGCTGAAATAGTGCTGAATGTGGCGTTAAAACACCAAAAATCAATCAAATCATAATTTCACACTTCGTGATTTCATTATTTATATCAAAACTTGAAATCGTGAAGTATGGAATCTAAAAGTTCGCGATTACATACGATTTCATGTTTGTTTTTCAATAAGAACAATCAAGTATGAAGACACCATCAGTCTTTCGTACATTCGTAGGTAAGTTATACGTATGTATTGTCATTACCCGGAGACAATACCTATAAGTTAATAAGCAGCAAATAGAAAGTTAACAATGGCTGGAGTAAAAAAATAACAACACGGAATAAGAACATATCAATTATCAAATCCTTCTTGGTTGAACGTTAGGAAAACAAAATAAACAAATAAAGCGAAATACATGTAGCGTTAATATCACAGGACTAATGCCGTGTATGTCTATACCAAATTCCACCAGGCACCAGGTTTCTCCGTCCTAGAGGCAATAGTCCTCTAAAAGGGGTCAACCCCGCGGGAACCCCGGGGAATAGAAATGGGACCGAGAGCTTCTTCCGCTTGAAGGGGCGTCCGTCGGTTGTGCGGGATGCATAAATTCACAACCAACCCGTCCTTCGGATGAGACGTAAATAAAACCGAGGTCCCGTGTTGAGAGATTTCCACCCTCTCCGCACGTTAAAGAACCCAGTGTAACAGCTCATTATGAGCATTATGCTCATAATGAGTGGTCCATAGGAGACCTGTTGCACTGTCTAAATTCTCCATCCCTACCCATCACCTCTCCTTATTTCGAGTCCTGTGGCGTTTAAATTATTCTCGTCCTGAAAATAGCTGAAAAATTGCTCGCTGGACGTTAAACATCAATCAATCAATCAATTACAAGGCATATATCATTCTCAATGTACATGTATCGTCCTTACTGGTTACCTATATGGACGACGCCTCCAGAAGACTATTGGTCAACTTATTCAAGCAATTTCGAGGATACTGCAATATACAGAGAGTACTTAATTTCAAAAGTATTTCCGGTTCCTGTTCATTCCGATGTACAGAACCGATGCATCTGACATCGTTTTACATTTATTTTGGACATATTTCAGATACAGTGCTGTGAATAATGGTGATATCTATGTCCATGTACTTATGTATTGTTTCCAGAGAGCCTTATTGAAAATTGGTATAATCCAAATAAGTTACTCTCTCTAAATAAAGATTTTTATTTATTTATTTTAGACCCGGTTGCCCGAGAATGATAATCAAATTCCATATTTCTACTGTACTAGATCTAGAGCGATCACAATGTAATAATCGTGTCATACACGCACACTGACTTCATTACATACGTGATGGCACATGTAACTAAATATACAAAATAGTGCGACATTTAGCGTTGAGGTTGCGACATATAGCGGTAGTACAAAATATTGCGACATTTAGCGTTAAAGGTGCGACATTTAGCATCAGGAGGTTTTGCGACAGTTAGCGTTGGTTGCGATATTTAGTGTTAGCCTTGCGACATATAGCGTCAGGTGCAACATTTAACGTCGGTGTGACATTTAGCGTTGCTACAATCAGCAATAATCGATGGCAACAGTCTAAAGAGAGATAACTCTTAGTCTTTTGGAGAAACAACTTTAATCGGATATTGACACGTCCATTAAATTCAACCTAGCTTTATGGTATACATAATTTGAATGTCTTTTAGATAGAATGATAATACTGTGACTATTGAAATATAATGGAAACCTTATGATCATACATACAGAAATAGTTTGATAAAAACAAGGGATAATTTCTTACTACAGATTATTCTACAGTATAGGACTAGGGTTCTGGTGTTAAACGCCACTTTAAACAATACTTCATTTATATCGTAGCGGTCAGTTTTATCAGTGGAGGAAACCGGAGTACCAGGAAAAATCACCGACCTACATTACTCGACGTACATGTATGTACACATGGGGATCGATTATCTAAATTTTTTTTACAAAGGCGAGATGCATCGATTTATCCTTGTAACATACAATTATAGTAGAACATATTGTTAATGAAATGCAATTTACATTTCTCATGTTTAACAAAGCATGATCAATCGATCGAAATAACTGAGGTGCACTCGTTTAGGTAAAATAAAGCTCGTTATGTGAACGATTTCCCGCCTTTTCTTTTACTTATTTCAGTTTGAGTCTGTGGCCTTGACCAAAACAAGATGTTTATGTATAAGAAAAATAAAACTCCAGTTTATCAGTCATTTGATACAGATACCAAAAAATTAACTAATCATGATATTTTATTTATTGATTTAGTTTGAAGGGATTACAATTAAATTTTCAAAATTATGAGTAGAGGGTTAAAACACATTACCATGACTCTTCAATGAGTAAATTAAAGAATAGGTTTAAAAAATAGACGAGCCAGTTTATTGAATGGAAGGAAATCGATGTATTATCGATTCCAAAATATATGTCCCCTTTGCAAGGACATATCAGGGCGCTGCTAAATTAACGAAAAAATTAAAATACATGTCCGTACACATCCGATTTAGGAAAATAATACGTTCACCGCTGAAACAATAACATGAACCAAACTAAAAACAAAGCAAAAAAAAAAAAACAAACAAAAGCCCCCCTCCACAAATAGTCTAAATGTAACCTGTTGGTTTGGTTTATGGTGCTAAGCGCCGCTGTCAACAATATTTCAGTTATATCGTCGCGGTCCACTAACGTTGAGTTCGAATTCCACTTGTGCTAGGTATACTCGATACAACATTAAATGTATGTGATAAAGTTTGTCAGTGACTTGCAACAGGTCGGTGATTTTCGCCTGGTACTCCGGTTTCCTCCACCAATAAAACTGACCGCCACGATATAGCTGAAATATTGTTGAAAGTGGCGTTAAACTCCATAAACTAACTAACAAACTATCGTTGCGGTCAGTTTTATTGGTGGGGGCAACCGGAGTACTCCCGAGAAAACCACCGACCTGTCGCAAGTCACTGACAAACTTTATCACATAATGTTGTATCAAGTACACCTCGCCATGAACGTCATGTTTCGGTTTGATTCTGCACCTCAAGCCCACAACAGGGTGTCAAATTTCAACTTCGATATTGGATGTGGGCTCTATAATTATTTCCTGTAAAATTTCCAACGGCAAAGTTCTTGCCCACTTGGGGTTTAAATCGAAGGTATTTCTCGGGCTTTTCAATGGCTTGCCTGCCTGGTGGGATTCTGCACCCCAAGCCCACAGCAGGATGTAAAATGTCAACTTCAATATTGGGTGTCCGTGGGATATACGAATATCTCATGAAAAATTCCCAACGTCAAAGGTTTTATCCCCTTGGGGTTTAAATCAGAGGTAATGCCCGAGTCTTTAATTGGGATTCTGCACTGACTTCAAGACCACAGCAGGGTGTCAACTGTCAATTTCGATATTGGGGGGTGGGCTCTATGAATATCTCCTGTAAAGTTCCCAACGGCAAATGCCTTTCCCACTTGGAGTTAAAGTCAAAGGTTTTGCACACGTCTTAACTGTCTTAACTACCTGTATGGCATTTTGCACCTTAAACCAACAACAAGGTGTCAAATATCAACTTCGATACTGGGATGGGCCCCATTTAAATTCCCAAAGTTCTTGTTCACTTGGGGTTTAAATCAATAAATTTGTTTTCGGTACAGGGGTAATAATTCCAACTGTCTGCTTAGGAATACGCGCGTATTTTTGTGGTAGAAAGTCTACCCCGTACCCGGTCTGATATATAATAAAGACATAAGACAGAAATTAATAATACAAAATTAATTTATTACAAGTATTACATGTATTATATAATCACATAAAGCTCCAATGGAATGTCCGAATGGTTCATATATTACACAGTTCTTGTATAAATATGCACACATGTTCTTGTGTCCTGGAATATTGTCTTCTTGCATATTCCTTTTTACTCTTCTTTTTCTGTTCAAGAGATGTGCACGCACGTGCGGGTTTTTTTTTCTTTCTTTCTTTTTTTTTGTGTGTTGATGTAGACCCTGCTATATACTGTGCTATTTCTTTTGATTAGATTGACAGTCTCTGGTACTCAATCGGTCAATAATAAAGACAGAAGTCAGACATTAATAAATGTAAAATTCATTTATTACAAGACTGTATAGTATTATATAAAGCTCCAATGGAATGTCCGAATGGTTCCTGTATTACACAATTTGTGTATTAATATGTTCTGTACACATGTCTCGTCTCCTGGAATATTGTCTTCTGCCATTTCAATAATGTCTTCTTCCACCTTCGAATTTAGGTATAGTCAGTATCCACCTGGCTACCCTTTCTATAGCGTCATTATATTCTCGTTCCATTACACTTGCTAATATGGACTCTGAAGATTCAATGCTCTGCTCGGTATAATATGTTGTTTCTGGTCTGTTTACACACAGATGTGGTATTTTTCTGTATGTAAGAATATTTTCTTCTTCCGTTTCTATGTCTTCTTCCATATCTTTATTATCACCTTCGAAATTTGGTACAGCTGCCAATAACCTCTCTACCCTTTCATTGATATTTGCTCGCTGAACTATAGCTGATGCCAGTGATTCTGAAGAAGCCCTGCTATTTTCTGTATCTGTTGTTTCTTGTCTTTTTATACAACGATATGGCATTTTCCTGTATGTAAGAACTTCTCCCATATCTATATTGTCTTCTTCCATATCTACATGTATATTGTCTTCTTCCATATCTATATTATCAACTTCTAATTTGGGAATAGCTGCCAACAACCTGGCTGTCCGTTCATTGATATTTAATCCCCGAGTTAATGGTATCGACTCTGAAGATTGAACACTGCTCTTCTCGGTATCTGTTGTTTTTCGTCTTCTTAGATAGTGATAGCGATATTTTCCTTTTCTGTCAATAAGATATTTGACTTCTTTCTTTTGAACTTTCTTTCCTAAATTCTGAGTGTTTAGTCTCTTCAGCAAGTTCAGGTTAGTACTGTTGAGGTTACACTTTTTACTCAATGGTTTGTACTGTGTAGAGTTATCCTCTCTTTTCAACTCTCTTTTACGATCTCTGTTCTTGATTTTTCTTTGATTCTCGCTCTTCTTAATCTTCATCTTTCTTTTCTTTAAGTTAGCATTTTTGTTTTGATGTTTTTGTTGTACAGAAACAGTAGATAATGCATTACTGTATGGAAGTTGTGTGCCTATTCTAGGAACAACTTGATTTGGTACATAGAAAACTGAAGTTATCCGTCTAAAATACTTACGGGAAATTCCTTCAATTCTGTATAGCTCGTCAATGTGGAAAATACGTTTTCGCATCTTCCTATACGCCACTATTTTATCTGCCAATTCTTGTTGAATATCGGCAAATGCTTCAAGATGTCTTGCAGATGCACAGTTTATATCATACATTCTGGCTGCCATTAAATTAGCAAAGACAGTGATGACGTTGTTTGTTTGTGACGTTGTGACGTTGACAACCAGGGGGCCAGTAAAGGGAAGTAAATCTATCTTCCAAATTTTTGTGAGTTATCTCCCATAAACTTATTAATATGCTAAGCAAAGATTGAAGCAATACAGTTTACAAATTGCAAAAAGACAATAAATAAAATGTATTGTATAACTATATATATGGATATCTCCTTTCCTCAGTTCTAATGAACGGTGGATAAAATAAACCACTGTTTTGATATCTTCAGGTGTTGATGGATTTAGTATTAGGTATCTATTTATTTTTTCAATCATTGTATAACAGTTATTAAAAAAAACAGTGTGTGACAATAAAAAAAACATCAGCCTTCACCTGAGTACTCATGAAGAAAAAGAACCCAATTATATATCCAATTGGATACGGTCGCTTCTTTTGTTTCAATGGCACTGTATCTTATACTTAGAGGCCACATTTACAATTTAAATCTGACAAAGAACACCAGATAAATCATAAAAATATGAAAAACAAATCGCAAAAATAAGCGGCATTTAGCAGGTCGCCATTTTAAGTTTATTACTGTCCACGAAACAATATAGACCAGTCAAAAAAAGAAACGATACAAATATATTGTTATGCTAAAACCAAAATAATAGTTCATTATCATTTACAGTATGGTGACAAAAGTCTTGCAACTTGTAAAAAATAATCCCTATATCATCAACCAAAACCATATTTTTTCAAAAAATTATTGTGAAGTCATTTCTGGCTAGATTTTAGCAAATTTTGCACCAAAACATTCAGAATTGTTTATATTTTGATTGTTTATTTGCTCATTATGTTTATACGAGTGGTTTTTATTTGTACATAATATAAACAGGATTGTTTATTTTTAGGATTTATTTTTAGTTGAAATATATAGGAAAATCAACGTCAATTTTTATTTGTTATGTTTAAATTATGTTTGACGTAACAAAACAAACAACATGTCATCCTGTTTCGTTACGGAAAAATTCAGGAAAGTCAATTTTCCGTCCCATGATCGAGTTTGCGATGATCGAATTAGGCATTTAAATCACCTGCCGTCATTAATTGTACTGTCAACAAGTTAAAATTCCGGGCAAGAATACCTTTCACACAAAACCCATTTGACTGTACAGAAGTGTTTGCAAAACTGACGGGTTTCCACGCAATGAATGTATGCTAACAATGAAGTCGAATATGTGGGCCCTTCGGTGAACTACTTGGTTTTGTTAGTTTTCCTTTTTTTAAATTGTACAACTGCACTAACCTACCTCGGGGCGATGTTCAAGTATCCGTGCGTGTGACGTAGCAAACCACCCGTGTTTGTGCGGAGGTACGAAGATCGATCAATTTACCCGGGCCACGCACCTGTCAGAAAAATTCATATTCGTTCAAACAAAATATCAAATATACTTATTTTATTCGTCTTTGTAGATACAAATTACGCGAGACCCTAAGAAAGAAGCAGACGACAGTTTCAAAATAGAGACTGCTTAAAATAGCGTACAGTATATTAAACCTATTCTCGAAACTATCTCTGACTTCGGGGCGAGTCGTACCGTCGATGGCCGTGATCTTATAATTATCGTAGTTGGATTTTCAACTACCTTTGCAATTATTGCCCATCACCACTAATGTTGTGAGTTCGATCCCCATGCATGGCGAGTTGTACTCGATACAACATTATGTGATAAAATTTGTCGGTGACTTGCGACTGGTCCGTAGTTTTCTCCGGTTTCCTCCACCAATAAAACTGACCGCCACAATATGACTGAAAGTATTGTTGAAAGTGGCGCTAAACATCATAAACCAACCATCAATGTGAGTTGTGCATTTTATTAATCCCGGAAAACCAACAAAAAAGCAGTAACTGATTACCCTTAACGAGCATATGGGGACATCCCCGGTTTTGTGATGGAGTCCGTGATTCCCGTCTTTTTAGTTTTCTGTGATTTGTTTTTGTTTTTGTTTTTGTTTTTTTTTTTTTTTGCTTTAAATTATTTTTTTATTTTTTATTTTTTTTCGTTCTGTGTCTTCTGTCCAATGCTGCCCGTGTTTCTGGGTTATCCACTCTTAATTGCTCCTTCGGCCCTGTTTTCTCTAACGTACATTAAATTATGATCATATTAAATGTACATCTTTATTGCGACTGATACAACTCATTAAAACGGAAAGGGGGAAGGAAATATAGGCAAAACACTATGACCATAGCAAATAATAAGTCACGGGAACATGTTTTGCGTTATATTTATTTGTTCAGACACTCCGGTTAAGTTTCTCCTTGTATTTATCATAAAAGCATCTCGCAAGTTACATTAACGTTAGATCTATGATGAAGAATACAGAGACGTTTTTATATGTCTTCTTAACAATGGGGTACATTTTGTCGTCTGCATCTGGTCAAAGTACTACAAGACTTTTACAAGATCTTCGAGACGATATAAAATCTTTGGAAAACACACTTTTAGAAGGTATGTAGAAAAAAGTAATGGAAAAATGACGGAAATAAATGACGGAAATAGTACTAAAATTTTTAGAAAGTTTGGACTTTCCAAACTTTCAGCATTGTCTAATCCTTTTGTCATATTTAGACAATGAAATGGGCTTACATTTAATTAAATTACATTAAATTAGCATTTTCACTACAGCAGACCGGTTAACTCCAGTAATATATAATCTATCTACATCTACGTGGATACTGGAAAGTCGCATGATGTGCTTGAATGAGACACAAACGACTAACTAATAAGTTTAATCCTGACACTTGTAGTCTCTTGCATTTGTGTTTGTTCTTACAATGCTCAATGCTTATAAGGGACCGGTCATTATTTATCTCCAGGGGGCCCGGCAAATTATTTTGAATGACCGGAAAAAATTAAATGACCCTTCCACTTTTGTGTAACGTATGACCCCTCCCC
>MJUT01053771.1:147909-170199 GCA_002080005.1 Gigantidas platifrons
GTGCGAATGACAACTTGTTGCGTTTTCTGACACTGTGGGATTCGAGGACCTTCGATGCAAAAATTAAGGTGATAGGCACCACTTGTAGAGGTTAATCCTTGTTACTATGGAAACAACCTATCGTTAGTTCTATTTTAACATAGAAACACCTTCAACAATTATTGTAGGTAATTTCTTCATTTTAGTATGTTTGCAATTCTTTTCCTTACCAAAAGTACTCATAGAAAATTTGAACAAGTTGATTCAATGAAGCAAGAAGGGGGGAGTCGTGGTAGTTGGATTTACAACTACATGTGCAACCAGTGCCGATCACCATTTAAGTTGTGAGTTCGAACCCCGTTCATAAGATGTACTCGATACAACATTGTGTGATATAGTTTGTCAGTGACTTGCGACAGGTCGGTTAGTTTCTCTGGGTACGCCTGGTTTTCCTCCACCAATTAGACTGACCTCCACGATATAACAGAAATATTGTTGAAAGTGGCGTTAAACATCATAAACTAAACTAACTACCTATATTATTAATAGTGTATTAAAACAAGTGAAATTCAGTTCGTGTTGAAATTATTTTATCAAATATATTTTGCACCGTTCCCCCTTTTTTTCATTAAATTATTTTATCAACTATATTTTGCTTTTGATTGTTTGGTTTTACAGGTTATCGTCTTCACGACCTTAAAGTTACCGTTGGTCCAGATCTCCAGCATATGTCTCTGTGTATATGTATTGATTGAATAGATAGGTGTAAATACTACCATACGATCACGACCACGATGGTGCCTATTTTATTATGTGTATGCCTGTCTATTAATATCTTCAATTGATTGATTGATTGATTGAAATATATCATTCAAATGTGCAGTATGTCAGATGTATCAATAACAATTTAACAAACAATCAATTTTGTACATAGACAACCCTGATTATGAAAAGAACAATTAAGCAGTAATGGTCAACAATTCCATCTTTAGGGCTCGGTCAATCGTTACAGAATCAGATATGTTCCATTTGTCCTATTTACACTTCCATCCTTTTTCATCTTTCATGATTTATCATTGGGTTTTTAACAAGAGTAACACAATGGGTGACACTAAAGTAGCAGGAACTGCCGACCCTTCCAGATCACCTGGTTTCAACCCTAGGTTTTTAATGGGGTTCGCATTGCTAATTTCATATTTTTCTGAGTAATGTTTTGTTTTTGTCTTTTTGTCATTGTTCTTTTGACTTATGTATTGTCCTTTCTTTGATTTACGGTTTCTGATCACACCATTAGCATCATCACACTCCTCCCTGGGACCGTCGTGGTCGTGGTCGCATAGTAGTTGGATTTACAACTACCTATGCAATCAGTGCATATCACCACTAAAGTTGTGAGTTGGAATTCCGCGTATGGTGAGGTGTACTCGATACAACATTTTGTGATAAAGTTTGTCAGTGACATGTGGAAGGTCAGTGATTTTCTCCAAGTAATCAGTTTCCTCCACCAATAAAACTGACTGCCACCATATAACTAAAATATTGTTGAAAGTGATAAACCCACACCAAAAAATCATTTGAATCCACACATTGTAGTATAAGGATGTTTTTCACCAGCAGTGTAATCAGTATGTATGTTGCTCATCTAAGGCATTTCAAATTTATATAATAGATTGGTTTGGTGTTTAATGCCACTTTCAACAATATTTCAGCTATATTGTGGCGATCAGTTTTATTGGTGGGGGAAACCGGAGTACCCGGAAAAAACCACTGACCTGCTGCAAGTCACTGACAAATTTTATCACATAATGTTGTACACCTCGCCCTAAGTGGAATTTGAACTCACAACATCAGTGGTGATAGGCACCTGTTGCATAGGTAGTTGTAAATCCAACTACCATACGATCACAACCATGACAGCCCCTCTACACAATAGAAACAAGAAGGCAAATCACTTGATATTTTATTGATAGTAAAAATATAACAGAATCAATAAGATAAATCGTGTTGAGGAAGAATTTCATGAATGTACCTTGTATGTTACAGGTCATAAATGAGGACATGAAATCTGAAATTATATATAAAAAATTAATATAGCCAACAAAAAACTTAGGAAATATATAACTTAATACAAATGTAAAACATAAAAAAAAATACTGTTTCTTGACTTTATATTCTTAATTAAGAATTTTCAAGTCAGTTTGCCGAACAAGTTGTCCTGTTTCCATGTAATAGATTTGTACAATTGACGTGTTTAATATAATTTTGAAATTGAAATAGCAATATTTCACAAAGAAATTAAATTCTCCGGCAACAAAAAAAAGAAAATATTTTTGAATATAATTTTGAAATTGAAATAAAAGGCTGTTGGCCACTGGTCCCCCGACGCCAAGGTTATGTCATAAGATTAAATTTTGAAACTACTGTAAACTAGAGGGTCAGGTGAGCCTGTATCACTCATAATTCTGAAAGGGCACCACTCAAGGACCATTTTGAAGTTAAAAAAGGGGAGTAACCCTGGTTAGATTTGTCAAAAAATCATCATTATCGAACTTGACCTAGATATTCATGAGATACACTTACATACCAAACCTAGTTTCAATCTGACTTTTGTTCACAAGTTATAATTTGGAAACCAAAATATTAGCAATTTTGAAGTATAAAAAGGGATGTAACTCTGGTAAGATTTGTCGAAAAATTATCACTATCGCACTCGACCTAGATATTCATGAGATACACTTGCATACCAAACCTAGTTTCAATCTGATTATTTGTTCCCAAGTTATCATCTGGAAACCAAATATTTAGCAATTTTGAGGTATAAAAAGGGGCACAACTCTAGTAAAAATTGTCGAAAAATTGTCATTATCGAACTTGACCTAGATATTCATAAGATACACTTACATACCAAACCTAGCTTCAATCTGACTTTTCATTCACAAGTTATCATCTGGAAACCAAAAAGCACACGGACGGACGACACCCATTTCTATAGTCCCCTTCGACAAAGCGTCGGGGGAGAAATAGCAATATTTCACAAAGAAATTAAATTATCATGCAGAAAAGAAGAAGAAAATAATGAATTCTAAAAATTTGAACAGTGAAAATACCCATAATTTGACAGTAGCTGGACAATATAAGCAATAACCTATCTACACTGAACACCCTTAGGGCAATTTTAATGTTGGCAGTCAAGATATTTGGGAACACATTTGGAGTTTGGTTTACCCAAAATTATAAATATCCGAGAAATAGATCTCAATACATTTATTGACATGCAAGTTTATATTGGAAATGTAAATTTGACAAAAACAAATTTTGGTTACCTTGGTAACTTGCATAAATTTTCAAAATATAAATCATTCATAAACCATTTTGTATTTTTTTTTATTTTATGATATAGGTACTGGTTAATGCAAAAAAATTATTTGCAAAAATCCAAGGATTTTTTTTTGCCTTTGTGGCATTATGATTAGGACTTATTTCATTTTTGCCCAAAAGTCACATGACAAAAAGCTAAATTTCAAAGTAAAATTTATTCCTTTTGGTAACAAACATCAAATGCAAAATGCAATTGCAGTTACCAAGATGTAGGTTTGAACTTATTTTTGCAAATTTTTATTACTTTGCGAAAACTTAATTACACCATACAGTGAATTATATCTAAACCAAACCTTTAATAATCATTTCTAAATTGAACATCTGATTTTGTACCAATATTCGACATCTTCAGAAATTTTAACCTGTGAAATCCAACCAGTTGTTTATCCAAAAAAAAATGTGAATCCTAATGGAGTCTGATTGATTTAGACAGGTTCACTGTATTTTCTATAAACATGTTCACATTTGTGAATACAGATACTTGTTTCCATAGCAACACTTTTTTTCCTCGTAAAAATTAACATAATTACATCACAAAATTAATAGCAATTACAGTATAGATATAGATCTGTATATTTTTGTTTGAATACAAACACTGCAAAATATAACACAACTACAACAGTAGATAAATCTAATGAGAACATTACGACACAACTATTGAAAAAAAAACAAAAAAAACGTGTAAAGTGTTAGAAAAAAATGTTTTAAAAAACGTTTCACAGAACATTTACCTCCGACAGAATAAAAACATAGAAATCAAATTTAGTCTGCATGACACATTTCTGGAATAGCCTTCATCGGGTACGCTCATAATCAAAAGATTGGAAAACCAAATAATTTAAAGTTTTGGGGGAAATAAAACTAAAGAGTCTAAAGAGGATAGCCAAAATTGACGAAGGTCACCTGAGGGAGGAGAACCTTAGTTTTATTAATAATTACATTATTTAGGAACTGTAAATTTCAGTAAAATATATCTAATAAACCATGTCAGTGCTGAAGTACTGACTATTGGGTGGTTGATACCCTCCAGAACATTTACTTCCGACAGAAAATATACTCCCAATTTGAAACAATTAAAAAAGGACTCAATTTAATTTTAGAATAACTAAGAACAAAGAGAAAAACAAATCACTTTTATTTGGTTAAATAACAAACAAAAATAGAGACAAAAGACCTTCTAAAAACTAATGGTCCTGAGGTCGACAGCAAGGTAATAATGACCCACATGTATTGAAACATAAGAATTTGTAGAAATCTATGCAACAGGACGGATAGATGATAATTTGATGAAAACCTCAAATTTGTGAGATACACCATTTTAATTCATTTACACATACACAGATGTTATGTATTTAGAACTACAGCAAGTTTGAAGGTCAAGACAAACATTATCGCTAGCATCACAGTGTGTGAAAGGACGAGCTGTGATAATAGTGATAATGTACATGTGATCAAGACAAACATTATCGCTAGCATCACAGAGTGTGAAAGGACGAGCTGTGATAATAGTGATAGTATATCGAGACCTTCAAAACGGATGGCATTATTTTTACCGGTATTAAAAGCCTTGATATGATGTTTCCAGCATCAGAGTCATCAAGTTGATACTGACAATATCAGTCTGTGAGGTCAAATTTAAAAACGTTCAAATTACCAATAATTATAGATTAATACATGGCCATTTTCATATTGCCTTTGTTATCAGCCCGAGACCTTGATATCGGCCTGAGGGCTTTAGCCCGAGGTACGATATCAGTCGAGGGCTGATAACAAGGGCAATATGAAAAAGGCCATGTCTTAATCTATTTATCACATATTTTGCCAGGGCAGATAACATGTTATTGCCCTGAGGGCAAATAACACGCCGCAAAGTATGCTTTTATTACACATGCAAATTCGGCGTTATTTCAATAAAATACGTGATAATTAAAATTATTTATCATTTCACCACTACAAATGAGTGAGATACCTAAAAAAATCAATAACATATATTGATAATTAATTTTTTCTATAATGTTGACATACATTTTTTACTTTGGCACTTCATTAAAAAAAACCACGCACAAACATTTATCACAAATTATATTTTTCAGAGTTTAATTTTTACTTGCTTGACACACATTATAGGTTTGGTTTTTTTTGTGTAAACATTTTGTTTATTAAATTATTTATTTCATCCACATTCAAATACTTGTTACGCCAAACAGGAAAAACCCATAGAAAATAGAATCCTTTGATTTTGTTGCATTTGATATAACAAAAGAAACATTGAACTTTTCTGATGTTTTGAAAGGGGGTAAATAGATTGGTTCAAGCATAGAATGGATATATCCTATACATATACTTTCTTTGGGTCTTACCTCACTTTGAAATTGTAAATCTAAATATACATCTTAAACATGTGATTAATTGTGAATATCAATAATGCCTCTGAATATATATAAGTCATCGTAAAAAAAAAAACAATCGACTGACATTTTTTTTAAGTGATCAAGATTTTTTTCTAAAGCTTTCATCAGTTCAAATCCTGTAGAAAAGAACACATACATTGAACTATCAAGATTTTTTTCTAAAGCTTTAGTAAGTTCAAATCCTGTGGAAAAGAACACATACATTGAACTATCAAGATTTTTTTCTAAAGCTTTAGTAAGTTCAAATCCTGTGGAAAAAAACACATACATTGAACTATCAAGATTTTTTTCTAAAGCTTTAGTAAGTTCAAATCCTGTGGAAAAGAACACATACATTGAACTATCAATATTTTTTCTAAAGCTTTCGTCAGTTCAAATCCTGTGGAAAAGAACACATAAACTGAATGTCAGCTAGTATGTGGAGTATTATACAAACATGAACACAGTGGTTAATAAATATTGAAAAAAAAACCTAAAAGATTATATACAATCTTGGTAGGGAAAGAGTTCCTTATGGCACCCCCACCCAAAAATAATAATTACCCGAATAGAGAAGATTCTGAAAACCCTAACCTTAACTCTAACCCATGATAAAATTAAAATGCTTATTATTAAATATACAAATTCCATAGATTTTGTAGGTTGGGACGTCATAAGGAACTCTTACCCTTGGTAGTACCGATATGAAAGTTACAATATATCGATCGCAAAATTTTACGGTCGTACAAAAATTATACCTTTAACCTTGTATCTTGGTAGTACCGATATGGAAGTTACATTAATTCAACCGTAAAAAAAAAAATTTATGGTCGTATAAAAATTAGACCTTTAACCTCGTATCTTAGTAGTAACAATATAAAAGTTACATTAATTCAACCGTAAAAAAATGTTTACGGTCGTATAAAAATTAGACCTTTAACCTCATAATATCATGGGGAAAACGACAACATCCTTACAAAATATAATGAATACCATTTTAACACATTCATGCAAATAATTTAATGTGTTTGTGAATTGTATGATGTACAGAAAATATATATCTAACAAGAATACACGAAGAAAAAAATAAAATAAAAAAGTATCATTTTGACTTTGTCTTGTAATTGTTCTATGTACATAAAAAAAAATATTGTTTTTTTTTTTAGAAAAATAATTTTGAAGATAGCACCAAACTTACTATATCTAAATAAATTGTAAAAGGTAAATTTATTGGGTTATTTTTTTCTTCTTATCTTTTTATCAGTACACATTCATCTTTTTCAAATATATTACTGGGATACATAACTAATTTTTAAGAACTATTATAAACACATTCATTTGAATGTAAATATTTAAATATTTTGATAGTGATTGATGAAATATGAAACACTCTATTAAAAAAGAATTGCAGCTGCAAATGTAAATTCTGAACCTGATAAAATTTTAAATGTTTGTTTGAAACAATCAGTTTTGTGGTTTCCTCCTTGAATGTCAGCTGTTGTAACACTTTAATCTGGAGATTTTTCCTCGTATATTTAAAAATAAGAGAACAATTTTTATTAATTTGGAATATTTCATTGCAACTATACTGAATGCATTCAAATGCTTTCGTTACATTAAAGTGAAAGAGATTCTTTGACACCAGCAGCAAAATATACACAAACATTAAAATAAGTAACAGGTTTAAATCTATATAAAAAAAAAGGTACCCCAAGAACAAAATAATAACCCTGAGCAAAAATATTTTATACATTTGTGGCCTTGATATCCAGAATTATCAACCACCTAAGGCTATTTACCTCGAGGGAAAATCTCTCGGAACAGTTATTAAATATTGCAGTTTTTTTTTTTATCATTCTTTCATAGATGGTGGACCCATGACATATATTTGCTACATTTTAGACCATAATATTTTGGACCATTAAATACATGTACATTCTGCAATTTATCATCTTGGGGACTAGTAAATAAAATCACCGGTCATGTTATAATACTTAAAAAAAATCATAAATATGACTTGTTTATCAACGTTGTTTTGTTCATCAGTTACTACAATAATATAGTGGATTATCTTATATTATCTTGTGCGATATCAATGCTAATATTGGGTGATTTACCTGACCAAACATTAATTACTGCATGTTTTTGGTGGATTACCTAAAATAATTACTGCACAATATCAATGCTAATATTGGGTGATTTACCTAACATTAATTACTGCAGGTTTTTTGTGATTTACCCAACATTAATTACTGCATCAATGAAAAACCATCTACACCCCCTTTTCAAAAAGATTATTTTTTACCTGTTCACACTGTGTCCTGCAAGTTTCAGAATTTCTTTTTCACGAAAAAATAGCTGAATCAATTAAATAACTGAAAAAAATCATCCCTGTAAATAATATCAATGTAAATATTTGGTCGTTTACTTTAAATATATTTACTGTATGAATTACCTAAATCAACAACACTGGAAGTGAATTCTACATTTTCTATTATATTTTCACATAAATATTTGTAGAATAAAATTGTTCAGCTATAGAGCAACTGACAGACTTTATGATGGGGGTACAGATAAAATAATGAAATAATAGATGATAACACCAGCCTTTGGGTAGGTAGGTGCCTGGAAACAGTGATATTTGAGTTTTATCACGACACAAACTCACTTCAGTGGTGTAAGGCCAGAGGTTAGAGGTCAACTGCCTTAACCACTCAACCACCCAGTCCCCTGAAACAAGTAGGAAAATTAAACCTATTGTAATATTCATATTTTTGATAATTACGGTCTCTATTTAAGGACCAGAATAGAAAAGTTACGGAAACATCACTTAATCGGTTCCCTGAAAAGAGGCTAGTTTTACAAAATTCATGTACAACTGTTTTTCACAAGCTCAACCATAATGCATTCATAACTAAAAAAAATCTTAAATATTGCATAATAAAATGGAACAGTTCTAAAATACCACACTGTCGGAACAGTTCTAAAATCTAATAGAAAAATCGTAGAAAGAGCCTTTAAGAGGCAATATCGATACCCCTAGCATACAAATTTATAATTAATTCCAGATCATAGGATCTACGCTGATAATCAAATTCACATTATCAGTAGGTCCCTTATTCTGTTATGCTGCTGCCACTAACAATTTACAAACCACCTTAAAGTTGACTCATAATGAAAAAATATTTTAACAAGGACCTTCTAAATATAGACGTTTTCAGAAATCGGTGATTACCTAGTTATCGTTCGTGGATGCTAGGTGGTGTTACTATCGTCCGCCATTATGAAAGTACAACAATCAGTTGTTTATACTAGTTACGATTAATAAGTATTCATAATTGGATTAGATAAACACGCTTCATGTACATTTAAGAATCAACCCAATACATAAATTAGATTTTTGTGTTTTAGTGATGTCTTTGCCATAACTTGTTATGCAATACACAGTTAACTATCAGTTATAATGATAGTTATCTTTCTACAATATGAATTTAACACCTTTGTTGCAAAATGACACGACTGTCTATTCCCCTAAGTGCCAAACACAGGAAGCATCGCATCGTTGTTGACACGGTCGACCTTCAGCAGACTACAAGTCTAGAAAGCGCTACCTCTTCCCTAACACGTCAATATTAAATTTTAATTAATCTTCAAAAACATATAAAATTAAAGAATAAATCAATATCAAACTGTGAAATCCTAGCAAAGAAATTTAGAAAAGAAGACAAATGGGGTGAAAAATGCCCGTCCGCTAATAGGTATATTAGGTTTCTCATGAAACTTTTTTAATTTGATAAAACTAAAATTCCTTTTCATCTTCACAACAGCTAAATGTACCTATAAAGAAATTGACCGACAAAAAGTTTAAATTTGTTTTACAATTTAACAAAAACAAAAAAACAGAATTGAAAAATGCACCTTAAGATGTCACATTCAATATTAAAGGGGCATTAGCTACGATTTTGACCAAAAAAATACATGTTTAAGAAATTGGTAAATAGCTTTAAAATGATGAAATAGAGGTAAATATTTCACAATAAATAGCTAATCGAACCACTTTTCGCCTTTTGAGAACGAAAATTACCATCGATTACTTATTTGTATTTTGTCGCTTATTAACTGCCAACTTGCATGGTTCTTTGTCCATAATTAACACTGACTAAAGAGTCACAAAAAATAAGCGAATAAGTGCATTGTTGTACTGATTTAATGACGATTCGACAAACTCCCTAAACAATGTTGATAAATAATAAGATGAAATCCATTTCTTGATCGATCTGAAAACACGAGCAGTTGCAGGTTTTTCCCCGATGCGCGTACGTACATTTCATAACATTTATAAGTTACAGAAACACGTTTTATTAAGGCATCAATCATATCTGATAGTTTTTATGGGTAACAAAAATTTACGATTTGGCAGAGAATGCCCCTTCTTTAAGTTCTGTCTTATCAGTTAGGCACACTTTTTATCATTATATTACTTTATAAACATAGATACAAAATGCAAATATTTTGCGTTTTCGATTTTCAAGCCATCTTCTAATTTATTTGTACTTAAAAATAAATTTATATTTTTTTTCCTTATAAATGTGTATAAATATCTTCTATAAATTTCAATTTCTTATCTCATAGTCTTATTCTTATTATGTAACAATATGGTCAGGTTGTAATTTTCATTGAATGGCATCTCAAAATAGATTGCTTTCCAATAGGGGGTCTTCCTGTATATTGGGTACATCCTGTATATTACAAGACAACCTAATTCCGATCACTTAGAAAATATTCCCACGACATACATATATTTTTTTATAACCATAGTGATCAACCTTGCAAAGGACACAACTTGAAGACGGCTTGAAAATCGAAAACGCAAAATAGTTGCATTTTGTACCTATGTTTATAAGTCTTCACTTTAAATCGCATAGTAATAATTTCAAAAAGCGTATATATATATAATTTATATATTTACTTTTTAATTTCATACAAAATATTAATTTGATTACTCCTTTTTTCTTATGCTTCAAAAGCAAAAAAAAAAAAGAAAAAAAAAGGGGCATGCAGTAGGATTTATACTGATTTTGGATGGGGAAAATAACAGTAATTAAAAAAAAATAATAATACATACTGGGTAATTTATTTGTTGTCATTATATCTCCGTTTATAAATCACTTCACAGCAGGTGTTGTCATTGAATTGCAAGCCGAAATAACAGTTTTTTGTGACACCTGTACTAGAGAAACCATATGTTAGCGTATCGATAAACCCAGAGAACATAATATTTTTGTATATTGGCAATGGTGGACACACTCGAAAGTCGAGTTTTTAAGAATAAAAAGGTCTATAGTAAAGAGAAATGAAAACAACAATAATATATGGAAAACAAAAAAATATTAACAAAACATTGAAAAACACCCAAAAAAATATAATGCTATATTGAAAAACACACAAAAATAATGAAACATTGATAAACACACAAAAATAAAGAAACATTGATAAACACACAAAAATAAAGAAACATTGATAAACACACAAAAATAGAGAAACATTGATAAACACACAAAAATAAAGAAACATTGACAAACACACAAAAATAAAGAAACATTGATAAACACACAAAAATAAAGAAACATTGATAAACACAAAATAATAATGAAACACTAATAAACACAAAATAATAATGAACAATTGATAAACACACAAACACATTTTTTCAGCCTCGACTATCTGAAGATGTATCACTTTTAGTACGATCCATCTCTTCTTTTAATGATAGGTTAAACATGGAATATTTAGCATTTCCCGTGACTTCTGTGTCAATCTCTAGAAAGTCTGGTAGTTCTAGAAGATCTCCCTCCCTGGTTGTATAAGTCTCTAGTAATATCAAACCTTTGCACCTGTAATAAAAATAAACATGCGATTGATTGAATATGAGGGGTCGTTGTGGTCGTGATCACATGGTAGATGGATTTACAACTACCTGTGTAATCAGTGCCTATCACCACTAAAGTTGTGAGTTCCAACCCCGATGATGGTGAGGTTTACGTGATACAACATTATGTGATAAAGTTCGTCAGTGACTTGCGGCAGGTCGTTAGTTTTCTCCGGGTACTCCGTTTTCCTCCACCAATAAAACTGACCGCCACGATATAATTGAAATATTGTTGAAAGTGGCATTAAATACCATAAACCACAACCTATTGAATATGTCATTCAGATTCAGGACGAAAACAAGTTCTAAACAATTATATAAAAATGAGAGAGGAATGGGTCAACTTAGTCAATGACTGCAGACTGTCACAAGAAAAGTATGAAAAGTTGGGTAGTGACGAATAAGTTACTCTTTAACTCTTGGCTACAATGTAGCTACTCTACAAATGGAGTCTTAAAGCGATACCCACTATGGTCCATGATCAGGCTTTCTATAATATAACCTGACAACCTCCCATTGAAAGGGCATCCCCTATCTGTGACCTTGGGGCATGCTAAACAGGATAGCTAAAATCCTGTGTTTGGTTATTTGGTATTTTTAGGAATTAAGATGGTGAGAACAAGTTACTTTTTGATGATATGATGGCGATGATGTGTGTTTTGATCTAGATCAACATGCTCAGTTGGATTTTTATAGAGCTAGATAATTGATGCAAGAGTTAGGTGTTAGGGCTATGGTGCTTAACGCCACTTTCAACCATATTTCAGTTATATCATGATGGTCAGTTTTATTGGTGGAGGAAACCAGAGTACCCGGAAAAAACCACAGACCTGCCGCAAGCCACTGACAAACTTTAGTACACAATGTTGTATCGAGTACAACTCGCCATGAGCGGGATTTCATTGAAATAATAGTCCACAGGTTTCTACATAATATTTAAGACATGAATTTTGTATAAAAGCAAAAATAAGTTCCCATATTGCACCAATACTATACAACTATTTTCTCAGGTATACAGACCTTTCACTAAAGTTCAGATAAATCAAAGCCAATTGTTCATGTCTGTAGTAGGCATAGAGTTACTAACCATCTCAGTTTTCCTATCTCGCTTTTCTTAAATACTGAATCGCATCGGTGGTATAATGGTTAGCGTGCTCGCCTCGAATGCGGTAGATCATGAGTTCGAGCCCAGATCGGGTTAAACCAATGACTACAATTTTGATATTTGTTGCTTTTCCACTATTAAGCACGCAGCATTAGAGAGAAAGAACAAAGACTGTTTGGATTGGAATGTGTCCGAGTGGAACAACGTGTCTATCAGCGGACTGTTGTTTCAGTGAGCTAGCACTATAAAAATCCAACAAAGCATGTTGGTCTTGTACAGGGCGGATCTCATCTTCATTTCATTGAAAATTAACTTGTTCTCGCCATGATTTAGCTGAAAAATTGCTGAGTTGGCATTAAACAACAATAACTCACTCACTCATTCTTAAATACTGTTACTACAAGACCTACCCATTAGGACAAGGTTCTTCGTATTGATCTAGATGAAAGTAATGATTGTTCCAAAGAAAACAAGTTCTCTTCTTATAAATAGTATGATGTCTGTCATCTCTTTGTTCTAACAAAATCTAAAATGAAAAAAGAGGCCCAATAAGCAGTTAACTAATTACTGTTATATCTGGTTATCTTGAACTTAGACAAGTTGCTTACTCTGATAGCTGGAAGTACACATCTGGTGTGTTTGTGATAGCTTTAAGCATCTTTTACCTCAGACAACTCAAACACACTGCTATTTGGAAGTAAAATCTTCAGTTTTAGTTATCTCATATTCAGAGATGCTTCTGATTTGAAAGAGAAATAAGTGAAACCATCTACACCTCCCTTTCAAAACATCAACATTTTTTTTTACATTTTCAGACTGTGTCCTGCAACATTCCGAATTTTTTTCATGGAGAAATTAGCTGAAATCAGTTCAATAACTAAAAAAAATCATCCCTGAATATCAAATTTGCCATTAGTATAGGATCACAGGACTCTAAAATAAAACTAGCTGTTTTCTTTAACAACTAACCACAAAAGGAAAATATTGTGGCTTGGTTTTGTTTAATTTCAATATCATACCGCATAATCCCTGCTGTTGATGGCCATTCTCAGCTCAACACTCTGTTCATTAATCTCTGGTCTACGTATGGTATGTGTATATGTCCACTGATCTAAAAAAAAAAAAATATGCTATGCTTGTCACCAATACAGATAACTTCATCCTCATAGTAAGACTGTCGTGGTCATAATCATATAGTAATTGGATTAACAACTACTTGTGCAATCGGTATCTATGACCACTAAAGTTGTGAGTTCAAATCCCACTCATGGCGAGGTGTACTCGATACAACATTAAGTCTGTCAGTGACTTGCGACAGGTCAGTGGCTTTCTCCGGGTTCTCCGGTTTCCTCCATCAATAACACTGACCACCACGATATAACTGTAACATTGTTGTAAGTGGCTTTAAACACCATAACCCTAACCCATATTAAGATATACAATGCATGCCTTCATCTGGTCTTCTGCATAGTTTATAATTAAATATCAGCCATATATTAGTGGCTTAAATTCATTTACCTTGTAACTGTGTGATTTTGAGTACTAAATAAAGGGGTCAAATAAACTTTGGTGTTATTTAGTCATGGACCTAATAAAGTTTTTCTTATAACCGATTCATGTAGAGTGAACAGTAAGAAACAGTATATACTGTATAAAGCTCAGACATGATAGAGGACACTACTGAAAGCGATTAGAAGGACATTTGTTTCTGCACTTTTTAGATAATTTGGCAGTTGTTTTAGATTTTTTAGATCGTTTTTCTATCTATTTCTAAAGCTCGTACAAATAAATTATATATTTTTTGACAATGTATATATACTTATATTGTATGTGTATTCTGAATTAATGTCCAAATAGGAATTTAAAATATAAAAAAATTTGTTCACACCATAATATAGCTGAAATACTGCTAAAGCTGGCATTAAACACCAATCAAACATCATGTGTAAAACATCATGTGATTGTCTGAGACTCACTTAGATTCATTCACTGATAAAACTGACTGCAACAATATAACTGAAAAATTGTCGAAAATGGTGTTAAACACCAATAATCCTATACACTGTAGTCTTTGCTTCTAACATAGCTAATATATAGGTGTCTTACCATTTTGTCCTCTCTTACGTATTCTGGCTTGCATTTTACGACTTGGCGTGACGAGATAATCATGGATAACGATAAAGTTCTGATGAGCAGGAAATTGCTGCAAAAAAAAAAAAGTTTTTTATTTTAGTTACATGTATCACATATTGAAGTTTGCCTGTTTTGTTTTTTTTAATGCAGTTTCATAATACTGTGTACAATACATTGAAACTGCTGCAAATTTTTTATTTTTTCTATTTTAGTTACATGTATTACATATCAAAGTTAGCTCATTTTTGTGTGTTTTTTTTTTGCAATTTCATGATATTTGTGTATAATACATTATTTACTTCATAATTTATGCATTAATACATAGTTCACTTAAAATGGAATTTAGGGAACATGAAATCTTTTCATTATAATTAAACTACAATATAACCAGACCTGATATACTCAAAAAGGTTAATAGGGAAATATAATAAATTTTTCAATATATCCAATTTCATGATAGGTGAGTTGACTGGATTGTAATATTGTTTTGTTCATCAATCAATTAAATTTTAAATTATTTGTTTCCCCCCGCCCCCCCCTTCGTTTTCTGACTTTTTTGTTTTGCTGATGTGGTATATCTGCCATAATAATGACAGTATTTGTACAATAATTTGATCCACCAATACGGTTGTTTTGAATCATGTCAATTCCAACAACATTCCGTCTTTTTCGTGTCTTGACATCTGAAGTGTTCGCCAGACGACTTCTGGTGTTTACGCTATTACTGTAATAACGTCAGCATATCATAGTCATAGATGCGGCAGATTATAAGTAATTGTAATATGGAGACGCCAAGGAAACGGCTGAGTAAATACTGGTGTTCGGTACCCCACTATCTGTCTGATATCAGAAATATATAAAGGCAAGATCGTTTTCCTTTCATGATGCTGACAGCCGCAAATAAAGAAAGAAAACAAATCTAATTTTAAAGAAGTAATTGTCTCTGCATTGAAGTCTTTGATACAAATAAAATAATTTAATTGATATCTGTCTTTTACAGAAAATGTTAAGATTTTTTCAAGTTGAGGATTGAACGTTAAAACGGCACATATCAATTGGAGTTTTTTGTTGTTGTGTACATTGACATCGGAAGTCCAGTGCTTTACATTCCAATCGAAATCACGTGATCTGGCGGACGAAATAACAAAATTTTGACGGAATGGAAATGATTCGAAACAACCGTATTGGCTTTCACATCAGGAATACTAATAATTGTCCAAAATAAAGAAAGATACCTTAATGTAACACAATCATGACATTTCCTACCAGCAGCTGAAGATTTTAAATTACATGAAGACATCAACCTATACATTAAGGATTCAAGCAGTTTTGTTTGAAATTAACTCACGATTTGCATGCAAGTACCGTATTTTACGGACTATAGGTCGATGGGGACGATAGGTCGAATTGCTGCTTTTCGGCTAAATTTTTTGGGGAATACTAAGATAGGTCGAAGCATTCCATAGCTCGAGGATGCCGATGACAACTTGGGTAAATATCGTCACATCGAACGGGTTTTTTATTTTATTTTTTTTACATCGGTAAACATTTGTCCTATAACATTCTTCGGTAAGTATATGCAAGTATTAATTCAAGAATACTATTCTTATGTGTCATAAAAGAAATAATTATGAAAGTTAAATTAAATAAAATTTTGTTTTTAAACTTATGTTTGTGTTTTTTTTTATGACGAGTCCGGTTTATAAACCCAGACATCGACGACATTCAAATCAGGCCATCTGTGGGTGTCACAATAATAGATGGTAAACGGATGTTCATACAATAAAATAATTAAGCTGTCAAAACAATGTATGACCTTGTGCAGTTTTTTTGACACACCTTTAAACTGTGTTCAATTATTAGTACACAATTTATGTGATTGTCTCGGTCCAGTAAATAAGTGCCAACAGAGGTTCACCTGTGTTGATTATCTCATGGTGATTATTTTATTTGTTCCTAATTGACCAATTCAAGTGTAGAACATTATAGTTTAACGAAATCGATAATTATTTTCCAGTACATTTAGTATAAAAAGCTTGTTCACCACGTGTATTGTGAGATATAATATTGCAACCGACATGTTTTACTACAACCTCGTGCGCATGCTCGTGTTCGGTACCCCTCGTGTTTGATGCAAAGCTATAGGCCTATAGCTATATTTAGATATTTTGTGATAATAATTTTATAAATGATCCACCCTGTGATTTTTTTTTCAACAACATACATTTGTACATTTTTTATAGTATATAATTTTTTATTATACAATACAATATTGAACTGATTTTCGTTAACACTTCATTTTTCGATCATTGAATATTGATTTTTTTTTTCGGATGTTGAACATTTTATTCCCGGAATTGNAGGTCAATAATCAGAACCGAACAACGAAGATTGAATTACTAAAAACATTTGTCGATGTTGGTGTTTACTTTGCAGCATTTTATTCATAGTTTATTAAAATAAAAATTTCAACTTTACAAAATTTTACATAGACAATAGGTCTACTTTAATCGCTAACAACGTAGACCGATTGAATTTTAAGTAGACTCGGTCTATCGGTCTACCGCTAATTTCGCACACTGCATCCTTGTATAGGTCGAAGCCAGCGTGTTGAGGAAAAAAAATATCGACCTATAGTCCGTAAAATACGGTACAATGTGAAAAACAAAATATACTGTGTATACGAATCTGTGCATGTTTCTAATCATTTGTTTACATCTTTACCATTGGAGATCCAAGCAAAAGGTTGACTTAACCCTGCCACATTTTTGTGACTGTCAAAATCCAGGACCTGGATTCCCAACAACAAATGTCATACGTTTTGTTGATATTGGTGGAATTGTTGACCATTACTGCTTAAACTTTCTTTTTATATATTTTTTTTTTTTGCAATCTTTACATCGAATTGAACTGAATATAATTATAATTTATCATACCTCCCAGTCTAAGATGCATTTCACTAAGAACTTCCTCTTCTTACTGTTAGTGCTGAGTCTATCACCAGTATCTATACCTAATCTATTACAAACAGCCTTAAAATATAAATATTAAGATTACATTTACAACAATTTGTATCTATTACAGTATAGCTATTCTTACATTTAGAATATAGAAAATAAATCAGGAGTAACTAAACAATGTAGAAATTCACGGGTCTATCACCCGTATCTATGCCCAATCTATTCCAAACAGCCTTAAAAAATACATTAAAATTAGTATTTTGAGTGTTTAGTGACATTAACAACAGTAACTATCGAGTGAGTGATTGTTGCTTAGGGCCAACTCAGCAATTTTTTCCAGCCATATCATGGTGAGAACAAGCTATTTCTCAATGAGATGATGAGGAGGTCCGCTTTTTTACTAGAACAATGCGCTGAGTTCGATTTTGATAGTGCTAGCTCACTGAAATAACAGTTGCCCCAATCGGACACATTATCCTGATTCCGAGCCGACCAGTCTTTGCTCTTTCATTTTAATGCTGCATGCTTAGCAGAGAAGCAACAAATACGTGAAATTTGTGAATGAATTGCAACAAATAATATGAGGTCATGCACAAAATGTAGTTGCTCTCAAAGTATATTGTATTGTAATAAGCTTGCTAATTTTAATTCAGCGTTTGCTATAAAATTTGTTTTTATTGAAATGTTAGATAATCTTATTACGTACATAGTGTTTGATACAAGACTTTGTATCAGGTCTCGCCTGTTTCAACTGAAAATAACATTTCCAGAACTTCGTCAACACAATGTATTGGTGTTGTAGAAACTTTGTGAAACAAGACATCAAATAGAATCACTGAAACAACAAGTATCACCAAATAATACTATTTACTTACAGAAATCATTCTCATCACTTTGTCTTCAAACCCTGTCTGATTGTCAATAACATCAAAATATGGATGGCCGACCCATGCCTATCAAATAAAGTATATATTGATAATAATATTGAAAGAAGAAAAAAGTGTGAACTTACATGCATGTTTTTACAGTTAATATAGTTAATGTAGAAGAATTTGCATGGAAAAAATTTTGATGAGTCAAAAAGGCCAGTAACTCATTCAAAAATAGTATGATCAAACTTATGATTGATTGGAGTTTAACTCCAACTTAATCAGTATTTCAGCTATATCTTGGTGTTCAAACTTCTGTAACAATATGCAAATCTTCATATAGTAATAAATAGGCATGCACAGTTTTGTGGAATTCCCATCTAAAATGCAGAAGGAATTGCACATACAACATCAAATTTTGAGTCTGTAAACAGCCATGTAAATATTTAATTAAGTCCCAATACTGTTCATATGAGAAAGTAGAAAAACAAAAACTCTCATTTTTTGTCTGATATCAGTATTCTTTCTAGAATTCTCAATCTCCTCAGACAATGACATATGACAGGTTTGGGCCCAGACAAAACTGTTTAATTCCACCTATTTTTATTGAAGTACCAAGCCAGGAAAACGAGCAGTATATGTGTATTAGGGGTATCGATTTAGCCTCTTTCTACAATTTTTGTTGCTTTGATTTTGGAACTGTTCTGACACTGTAGTATTTTTTTGTTTTTCATGTTATTACTTACACCAGCTGTAATTTTGTCAAGATCTACAGCCTGTGATATACTTTCATGTCTGGTCTGATGTCCTGTTACTGTATAAAATACTTCAGCTCCTCTAGCTGATGATACCATGTGTATCACCTGGTTATAACGATTATCTCTCAGGTGTACTTCATTCCATTCATTGTCGGCTTTCATTTTCTCCCAATCCTCTCTAGCCAAATCTAAAATGTTGAAATTTTGTATATAAATCAATAGATTCATGACAGTCAAATTTATTTGGTGTAAAACTAATGTGCAGTTGAATCTTGCCCACTTGCTATGAAACAAAAATCACTCACTAACTCAAAGCATCATATCAAACACACTCATATGTAAACACAAGACAAACTCACAATCTTAGGAGTAATATTTTAATGATAGCATAGATAAACTGAGTAAGTCAAGAAATTTTAGCCTTTCTTGACCAATACAAATCATAACTAAAGACTCATTGGGCTGAGCCTGTGTCACTCACCTTTCATTCTGTTTTGAGAAAGCTTTATACAGAACCTTCCATAGATGCTTCCTACCAAATTTAGGTTCATTTGGCTACTCGGTTTCAGAGGAGAAGATTTTATAGAAATAACCAGGAAAAAGAATTGCCTACTGTGGCCATATTTGTCACCAGATCGTGACAAAATGAGCAATCTTTACAGAGGACCTTCCATAGATGCTTCCAACCAAGCTTTGGTTCATGGGATGGGGAAAAATGTACTGAATATTTTTGTAGATTAGAAAAAAAATCCTTTATCAACAAGACTATTTCTGAACTTATAGATCACAAAGGAAATAATATTTCAGACCAGTCAAAAATTCTTTCTGAACAAGAATGTTTTTATAAAAATCTGTACTCAAGCAAATCTTTATTTGATAATGATGATTCCCTTTTTCACCACGATGTAAGATTAACAGATGAACAAAGAGACTCCTGTGAGGGTAATTTAACATTTAAGGAATGTGGAGAGGCACTTAAATTGATGAAAAATGGAAAAAGTCCAGGGGCAGATGGTTTTACAGTTGATTTTTTCAAATTTTTTTTGGAAAGATATTGGTGCTTTTATTTTTCGTTCACTAAAATATGGGTATGAATCGGGTAATTTGTCTCAGTTTCAAAGTCAAGGAGTTATTACATGTATCCCTAAGGAAGGCAAAGACAGAAGGTACATGGGCAACTGGCATCCAATCAGCTTGCTTAATACTGACTTAAAAATAGCTTCTGCAGTACTTGCAAATCGGTTAAAACAGGTCTTATCATTTATTATAAGCGATACTCAAAAGGGATTCATGAAAAACAGATTCATGGGAGAGAATACACGACTTCTTTATGACTTAATGCATTATTTAGAAGAAAATGATTTACACGGTCTACTGTTACTGGTGGATTTTGAAAAAGCTTTTGATTCCATTGAATGGGAATTCCTAATTAAAGCTTTAAAGAGTTTTAATTTTGGTCCGTCTATTTGTAAATGGTTTAAAACGTTATATGCAGAATCAAAAAGTTGTGTTATTAATAATGGTCAGATGTCAAATTTCTTTAACTTAGAACGAGGTTGTCGCCAAGGAGATCCCCTTTCTCCTTATATATTTTTAATAGGGGTAGAGTTACTTTCTTTAAACATCAAGTCTAATCCACAAATTAAAGGAGTTCTTATAAATGAAACAGAGCCATTGATAAGTCAGTATGCTGATGACACTTTCCTTTTGCTTGATGGAAGTGAACTTTCATTAAAAGAGACCCTTCATTGTTTTGACAAATTCCATAAAGTTTCTGGTTTAAAAATGAATACATCTAAAACAAAGGTTGTATGGGTGGGGAATAAAAGGTACTCCGATTTAATTCTTTGTCCAGATTTTAATCTTGACTGGTCATACTCAAATTTTAAACTTCTTGGAATTGAATTTTCTCTAGATCTCTATATCATGCCAGATTTGAATTTTAGGAAAAAAATTATAGATATTTCAAAAATATTATAAAGTTGGCAACATAGAAAACTCACATTACTTGGAAAGGTTACTGTGATTAAAACACTAGCTCTTCCAAAACTGATACACTTATTTATGTCATTACCAAATTTGAAACAATCTATGCTAAATGAATTAAATAAACTTTTTTTCAATTTCATTTGGGATGGAAAAACAGAAATCAAAGCGCGAAAGCACTGATATACGGTTTTGCCTTGAAACTTTATATTAGCTGTGATTCCAAGAATGGATGATTTCCAAATAAGCAGACATTCCATACTAACATAAATCACCAACTTTAATGCTGCAGAGAAGTGATAGTGTAGCTCTTTGTGCATATCAGACATGCTTGGGCTTTTTATTTTGCAGTGTTAAGTATATAAACACAAAATGTATGAGGAACATAACATGTCCGACATACTTCGTGATGAATCATTTGACCAATAATTGGTAACCAGTCTGTGTATTCAGGGTGTCAACTTAACTATGTCAATGAGGTCAAGGTTATATGTTATATTATGACTGGCATGTACTATACTAAACCAACCATCATAGCAAATATCTCAAACTTCTCAATAAAATGTTCACTCAAATGTGGAATGGGTTAAGAGCCAGGCGACAGAGATCTTACTGACAAGATGAACCACTAAATGTCATTAACTTGGTATAAGCCATAACTTTGGTACGTATGACATCACAGTATTTGACATCTTTTATTATGGCTATATCCAACATGTCCAAGTGGTTTACTATTGACCAATCAAATTAAAACTGCTCCTATATGTCACTGCATGCAGCTCCATTCTATTTTCTGTTTTTAT